>JAPMLY010000879.1:0-145000 GCA_026401115.1 Tetraselmis chui
CCCCATATTTTCACAATCAGGCCCTGTACCACTGAACTTATTTCCTACCTCCCTTCACGAACCCGTACCCCCCAGCCCCCATCTTCACAAAATCACTATCACACCCCCACACGTTACTGGCCACGTCCCCGGCTCCTCCTGGGCGCACACCTGCCTCACCACAGTCCTAGTCCAGTCCCGATAGACCTTGTCCCTGCCCTGCCCCAACGCTGACGGTGTTATTCCCGACACACACTGGCTACACACACTTCTTCACCAAACAGCACAAGAATTCTCAACACATCACACCACCCCCCCCTCCATCCCCCACACCCCTCTCGACATCACCCAACACACCTCCCTCCAAAAATTCCCGGACGGCTCCTACTTCCGCTCCCACCCTTCTCCCTCGCCCTCCATCAACACCAGCATCCAGATTTCACTCACCACAGAAATGTACTGCATTCTCATCTCCACCAACGGCACAGCCACTATCCCCCTCCGCCACACTTACATCCACAGAGGCACTCTAACCCAATCCTCCTGCACCCTCACCATCAACCCCCACCACTACTCCACCTTCGGCCGCGCCCGCCTCTCCGACCCCGCCTTCACAGCTTCCCCTTCCCCCCCCCCACTCACTCTCACGAAAAACAACGTCCTCTTCCGCAACTCCCCCACCCTCCTCCTCCAATGGGCTCACCACCTCCTCTCAATTGACGTCTCCAACCGCTGGCGAGCCGAAACATCAGACATCTCCATGCTGGACGCAGAGGATGACACCCCCCTCGACCTCACCTCCCTCCCAGACATTCAGCTCTCCTCCACCGCACATGCCCTCACCCCTCCCCACTCACGCTCCTCCCTACCCCCCCACTCCACTCAAACCGCTCCCCCCCCTCACCACTTCACCCCCACACACTCCTCCCCCGCACCCCCCCCCCCATCCCGCACACCACCACCCCCTCCGCCCTCCTCCCAACCATCCCAGAAGCCTCCACCGAACCCATGGACTCCTCCTCCTCCCCCCTCCCTTCCCCCAACCCCGCCCCCTCCCACACCAGCTCCGCAGTCCCCAAGCCCTCCCCCCCCACACACACCCTCCCCCTCCCCACCCACTAACCCTCCCCCTCGCCGCCCCCACCCACTTCCCCCGCTCCCCACCGTACAACCTCCTCCCACCCCAATCCCACCCCCACGGACCCCTCCCTCAAACCCGCACCCCCAGTTGGCATCACCAAACCCTCCCGCCCCTCCCGAAAGAGAGCCTCCCCGTCCCCCCCCCCTAACGCCTACCCACACCCCCCCCCCAACCCGCACAACATCATGACAACCCCCCTCCCCTCCCACACTGCTCCCACGACTCCTCCCTCCTCCCCCTCCCCACCTCCTACCCAGAAGGCGATGACTACGAACTCGAAGAATTCGACGACCTACATGAGGAAGACCTGGAGGAGACCCGCCCCCCCACGAACACCACTCCCGCCTCCCACGGCACCAACAGCCCTACCAGGTCTCCCCCGGCCGCCCCGGCCGACTATCATCATTAGTCCCCCACAGGACTCCCCCGAGGTTAGACCCCTCTCCCAGCCCCTCCCCCCTCAACCCGATATCCGACTCCACACTGTAAACACTACGATACGACCATCTCTACCGACCCATTTCAACCCCCGCACCTGTTGCACTACTTTACATAACTACCTGTTTGACCTCAACCTCGAATACGGCCTCCCCACACCCATCGGCTTCCTTGACTCCTCTGCGGTCCTCCTTTCCAATGGAAGCGATACCAGGACCTCTCTAACCTGTATTGCCTCGCTTCCACAATTTCTAAACTCCACTCCACTCCCTCTGCCACCTATTCAATCATCACTAATAACGAAGTCGATAACCATTACCACAACTCCCAATACCCCAGCCAGTGGACCAACCTCTCTAACCGTGGCTCCCCCCCCGCCCGGGTACGCCTAACCACTCCCTCCTCGTCCTCACATGGGAAAACTCTCATTTCGGCCTCCTCCACCTCACCTACTCTTCCGCCACCTGGATCGACTCTCTCCACCACCCGCCCCCACCCGACCTCCTCACCCGCTCTCTTCAACTCCTTTCCGAATGGAACTCCCCCCCCTCCCCCCCCCTCATGTCGTAACCTTACGCTCACTCAACCCACCTCGCCAAAACGACTCAGGCCACCCTTGGTCGTGCGGTACCCACGCCCTCCTGCACACCTACTTCATCACCACAGCCCCCCCGGACCAACCATACACCCCCCCCCCTTCGACCCCAGGTCCTCGGTTTACTCCCTACACACTCTCCTATGGAACCACACCTTCCGCTCCGCCCCCCTCCCACAGGGCCGCCACCACCTTCACAACGCCCTCCACCCCCCCACACTACCCCCCCCCTCAGCCCCCACCCACTCCCCTCATCCCCCCCTCCCCTCCTCTTCCCCTCCCCCCCTTCCAACCTCCACCCGTCGAACGCCCCCCCGCTGACCCCCCCCGCACCACCCCCTCCCCCCCCTCCCCCATCCTCCCCCACGACACATCCCAACCACTTCACTTCATCACCCTCAACACCCGCGGCCTCCACACCTCCATTGTGGATGTTGAACACCTCTCCACCTCCCACCAACCAGACGTCTTAATCCTCACCGAAACCAACCACGACACCCACAAATCCCGCTGGCGCGTAGCTCTCCCCCAATACCACCTCAAAAGCTCCCGTCCATGCTACTCAACTGTGCCTTTACCCAACGCAGGCGTTCTCTTCGCGGTCCGCAGAGCCTCATTCCAGTCTGCCGCTGTCCTAACCCCGCCCCCCCACCTCATCCCCCACATCGCCGGACTAAAAATCGTCCCCCACTCAGGCACCCCTTACCTCCTTATAGGTACCTATATGCCCCAACTCCACACCCCACAATTGACCCGCCTCTACGCAGAAGTTGCAGCATGGAGCCTCCGCCTAGCGGACGACCACCCGCAACACCGCACCCTCTGGGGAGGGGACTTCCAATCGACCACCAACACAGGTACAAGACACCCTGCCTTCACTTCCTTACTTAAATCCCACCTCCACCCCCTCCACGACCCCATCCCTACCTTCCCCCGCAGCGGGGGCTGCCTTGACCACTGGCTCACCACGCCTCCTTCACCTACCACCCTCCCACTATCCTCTTGCTCGATATTCCCCTCCCCCTCCCACTTTACTGACCACTCAGCAATCCACCTCGTCATTCCCGCCCCTTTCTCCCTCATGGCACACCCCCCCCTCCCCATACCCACCCCCACAGACATCACACAACGCGCAAACTCAACTTTAGCCTTCCCCTCACACCCGACCACATCAAAGCGTACCAATCCAGCACCCCCGACCTCATCAACCAAACGGCCGCCCTCCACGCAGAAATACTCAACACCCCACACACCTCGGCCTCCCCCGACACCCTCGACACCCTAGCCTCACAATTCACCACACTCCTCTCCCAACACATGGACCACGCAGCCACAGTTTGGCCCCTCCTCCCCGCCAAAAAACCCCGCCCACCCCAAGCGTCCCTCGACCCTACTTGGCTTACAAAGAAAACACGCACTCACATACTCAAACTCCGTAAATGCAGCAAAAACCACGGCCCCCTCCCCCTCGCCCAAGCCCTCTTAAACACAACTGAATATTTCTCCCCTGACGCCATCAAACAACAGTGCCAAACACATATACGCCAGCTCCTTCACGCCACCACCATGGATAAGATAAAGAAAATTAAAACTCGAGCCAATGCGTCCTACGACACCTGCCCCAAACTCTCCCACCGCCGATTGAAAATTCAAAGCGGCCTCCTACCCCCCACCGGCGCCGCTTCCACCGCATTACCAAACCCGATAAAACCACCGCATCCTCTCCCTCCGCCGTCATCGACGCGGTACACTCTCACTTCGCCAGCGAACTCGGCCGCGCCACCCCACACGAACTACCCACCCCCCCGTGGGAACTCCCCGACAACCCCGACAACTTTACCATCGAACCCCGCGGTGACACCTCTCTCACCCTTGCCGACATGATTACCCGCGACACTTTCGATAAAACTCTCAACTCCCTAGGCACTGGCAAAGCCCCCGGCCCCGACGGTATCCCCAACGAAATCATCAAATTCCTACCACCGGCGACCCGCTCCGCCCTCTTCTCTCTCCTCTCCCTCCTAGCACACAAGTCCTACACCCCTTCTGATTGGTGCCACAGCACAACATGCCTCCTACATAAAAAAAGGCGACCCCTCCCTCCTCGATAACTACCGCCCTATCGCCCTCATGAATAACCTCCTTAAACTATGGACAGCACTAATCAAAGATGCAGGCTCGAAGTACGCCGAAACCCACGGCATTCTCAGCGACCAACAGGACGGATTCCGACAACACCGCAGCATCCACGACGCCCTCTCCTCCCTCATTTTGACGATGGAGGACGCGAAACTCCACAACAAAGACATCTACGTCATGTACGCGGATTTCAAAGGTGCCTTCAACGCCGCGGACCACCGCATCATGTTCAAACACATGCGCCAACTTGGTATGCCCCCCACCTTTGCCGACACATGCGAACACCTCTACGGAGTCTCAACCACAGACTATATTACTCCACATGGCCCCACCCCTTTTATAGACATTAACCGCGGAACCCTCCATGGCGACACCCTCTCCCCCTTCCTATTCACCCTCTTCCTTGAACCCTTCCTTCGCTGGCTCACGGTGGGCAGCCGGGGCTACCGCCCAGGCCCCCCCGCTACTAACGTCGACCCCACAGAACCCACAGCCACTTACCCAGGACACGGCTTCGCTGACGACCTCAGCCTCGCCACGGGCTCGTCCCCCAACATGACCATACAGCTCAGAAAACTCTCTCTCTTCAGCGCCTACACGGGCATGACCGTCAACATCCGCAAATGCTGCATCACCGGCGCCCTCTGGCGCACAGGCAACGCCCTCACCCTCGCCAACACTACCCTCCTCGCATCCCGCCTGCAAACTCAGTTCATCACCCTCAACTCCACCCCGGCCCCCATCCCCTCCATTGGCCCCAACGACACATATCGCGTCCTAGGGGTTGAACTGAACACCTCCCTCAACTTCACCAAACACTGGCACGAACTCAAACGTACCACTGCATCCCTCATCACCGCCCTTTCCACCTCCCCACTAACACATTCCCGCAGAATCAGGGTCATCCGGGGACTCCTCATCGGCAAGCATTTCACCCTCCAGCTCGGCCTCTTCACCGACTCCCAACTCGACACTCTAGAAGGACAAATCTGCCGCGCACTCCGCTCCGCCGTCTCCTCGGTACGCAACCTTCCCCGCACCGCCCTTCACCGCCCTACATCAGACCTAGGATACGGCCTCCATTCCCTCAAAGCCCACGCCGCACAACTTACTGTTTGCCACCTACATAAAATCCTAAACAACTCCGGCTATAGAGGCCACATGGCCCGCGCACACATACGCACCCTATCCACCACGTACTCCCACTGGCCCTCGGAATCCATCATGTCTACCAGTAACACCCCACCCACACTCAAGTGCTTAGTCAGAGCTTAGCGCGATGCGGGCACCTTCTTCCACAACATCCCTCCACTCTCCCTCACCAACCCCATCGCCTCCACAATCCGCGCCCACTTCACCACTCAAGATAACGCCCTCCTCGCCTCACTACGGGACAAAGCCACACACATCACCGACCCTCACACATATAAGCAAGCCTACTGCGATTTCTCTCCCCGCAAAACACACGCCTCCCTCCTCCCCCGCCTCACCCCCCTCTGGAAAAATAACATCACCACGTGGTCACAAGTCCTCCTCAGAGCCACCTCATCCTCCTTCATCCTCAAATCATGCAAAACCATCACCACACTCACGGGGTCCACCACCCCACTCTCAGTTCCCATCCGCCTCCTCGCCGCAATCCTCACCGAACCCCTCGATACTATCCACAACCGCCTCCCCATCAGGCATCTACACCTCCCGCACCACTCACCCCACCCCCACCGCACCCACCACACACTTAGACACAAAATACCTCACCCCCTCTGACCACCACTACCCCCCCTGCGACGTAACACGCATCATTTTCAAACACAAGGACACAGAATACGGCCAAACGCAGTACATGGTTGAATGGGCCCCGGAACACCTCACGGAATGGGACACTCAGTTACAACTCGACGACGGCTTCCGCCTCATCTCCTCCACCCCCACATCGGTATGCCTCCCCACCCCCTCCCCCACCGCTTGCTCCATCTGTCACGACCCATTGAACACTGAACCCCCCTCCACCTGCTGCACATGCCCGCACTTTGCCATACACTCCCAATGCCGCCCAGCTCAGGGACCCGCCACATGGCAGTGCGACTGGTGTGCCCGCGGCCAGCAACACGACCTCACCCACCTCCACGAAGTCCATTGGGCCCCATGCCTACAACTCCACGACACCATCAGTGAGACCCCCTCCGGCCCCACCGCTCTCACCGCATTTAACTCCGGTTTTGTCCCCTCCACCACACCCATCCTACCAGAACCCGGACCCCCTCCGTGGTCGCACCCCCTAATCACATTCAACCACGACCCCATCAACCCCGACCTCGACATGCTCCCTACCGGTAAATTCGCCATCCACGCGCACCCATCACTCCACGACACCACCATACTATGCACTCCCGACGGCCACGCGGTCACCACCCTTAACGGCCCTCGCGTCCGTCATCTCTACCAGCTCTCCCGCCCCGACCTCTCGCATCATACGTTTGAAGAGGAGGTCTACCACCTCCTCACCCGTGTGGGGCTCTCGATCAGAAATCCACACCCCCACACCGGCCACCACCACCCGTAATAGATGAGCCACCAAGGAAGACCTACTCACAGCTCTCCGTCACACATTCCACATACAGACAGAACTCTACTCCGACCCCCTCAATAAATCCCTTCACTCCCACACCTACCACTCCCTCTACCCCGAAGATATAGCCTTCTCATCTAACACCCTACCGCCACTCCAAATACATCAACTCCCCATACACCCACCACCTCTACACTCTCCCCAATGACGCGAACACCTTCCTACCCCCAGACCAACACACTGGCAACCCCACCCCTACCCCATTCGGCACACGCTGGATGGTCGACATATACCTCGTCGCCAACCCCCTCGCACTCTCCACCCTCCCGTCACCCACAGCCATGACCGCACTCCATAACACTCTTGAATCTATCTACGACACACACCTCCCCATCCCCACCATCACCCCCCCTCCTCCCCACCTCTTCAACACCTACTCACCCCACTCAGCAGGCATATACCACCTCCCCCCAAACCCAACTCACCCCATCACGCACCCCCTCCCAGAACGCATGCTACTAACGTACCACCCCACCAGAGGCACTCTCGCTTGGAACTGGCAGGACTTTGTCTACACTGACGGCTCGAAAAAAGGAGGCTCGACCCCCCTCGGAGCAGCAGCTACCCACCCCGCCTCGGACACCAAAATCAAAATCCTGGTGACCTCTACCCCTCCCTCACACACAATTAATCGCGCTGAACTAGCTGGCATAGACATAGGCCTCCAACTTGGCCGCACCCACCTCCTTACCGACAGTGCGTGCTCCCTCCGCCTCATACAAGGATACTTAAACTGCCCTTCAGCCTATAGACACAACATCCACCGCGACACCCTCCTCTCCATCACACACACCCTTAAAACCCGCTGCGACGCAGGCATCCGCACACACCTCGGCAAAATCAAAGCACACAACCACTCCCTAGGTAACGACCTCGCAGACACCCTCGCCAACCACGTAGCGGATGGTCACCCACCCGACACTACATACACCACAGGTTCAGACGTCCCAATAGGCCACTGGACATGGCCATACACCCTCATCCCACAAACCCTAGGGGACCCTTTACCCTACAGATACACCAACCTCAAAGCTGACGCACACACCTACAGCTCCAATCACACACACATACCCCTCTCGCAAACAACCAAACACGGTGCCCTCCTCGCCCGCGCCGCGAAGGACGGGGCCGATTTCTCTTTCCACAAAAAACACTCAACCCTCACAAATATCCAGTTCACACACAAGCAAGAATTCATGTGGGGAGTTCACAACACTCGCCTTCTTACACATAACCCCACCCTGCGTTGCCCCCTCTGTGGTCAATTCACTAGCAACGGCCACATGGCCGGTAACTGCCCCACCATGTCTGGCCTAAGACAGGACCGACACAACAGCGCGCTACAACTCCTACTCTCCCTACTGGAACGCCACAACGGAGGACGCTGGGAAACCATCACTGCAGACTTCGGTAACAAACCCATAAAATCATTTGCTACCCCCACCCCTGCCCACACTCCACTTGACTGTCACCCACCCCACCCCACCCACATGCCCACCCGCCTTGTTGATACTGACGAAGGTCTCTCGCCCGACTCCCTAACCTCGTGTCCCGCCGTCCTCCCACCTGAGATTCTCCCCCCCGCGCTACGACCCCCCGCACACAAACCTGACTTCATCCGCATCCTCGAACCTCGATTCGTTGGCCACTCAAACGGTCGCCGACGTTACGCATCCATAAAAAAGATTCAGATAGGGGAATGGAAGTACTGCACAGACAATAACCTCTCCCACACAGCCAACCTCATACGTGCCAAATACACACCCCTTGCAAACGCCATCCGCAGCCACTGGCCAGGCACAGTGGTAGACATCCTTCCCATCGTCATGAGCCGCACAGGTACACCGCACTCCTCCACCATCACGAGTCTCACCTCCCTACTCACCGCCCGCACCGACCCTCCTGATAAACTCGTCTCCAAAGCACGTCTAGACACGTCTCGCATCCTTGCACAGCTCCACACGCATACCGTCCAATGGCTACATCACCTCCTACTCTTATACCGCATCAAGTCCCGCACCGCCACGCACACCCGCCACGCATGGCCATGCAATTCGATTGGGGGGTAGAGTAATGATTTTCGAGCAACACACCACGGCGCGTTGTTCACTGACGTGAGCACCTCTATCGGTACGCTCCAATTATTGTGGGCACACGCGTTGGGTTTGCGGCCCAAATTTTGCAGGCCGAAATTCGTGCATGTGTAGGTTATGCACGCCTCTATGCGTGGCTCGGTACACGCAGTGTTGCGACAAGCCGGGAGACTACTCGATATTGGGCTCTCATCATGTTTGCACATTTGCACGAGTATCCGCCGAGTGTGTTGCGCCCGGCCGCCTACAGAGCGGCAACACCGAGAATGGCATGTCGTGTGCACTAGGTTATCTAGCCACGTGCCCGAAAGTACAACCAAGGAGCACGGACTAGGGACCTATTGGGCTTGAGGGACGGTTGACTTCGAGTGTAAGCACCCTAGCGCGCGGACCGCTGGCCCTTGAAGCTTGCACATCGCCGGGCGTGAAATATGGCGGGGAGCTTTCAAAGTACCCTAGCACGGGCCTTGGTTTGGCATGCGGCAAATGACACGGCACCATGCCATCATGTGGCATGAAATGGGCAACGCCGTGAACATGCGAAATATAGAGCGCTGATTGTTACGCGTATTGGCGGAGCGGGTGTGCGGGTACCACCTGTCCAAGGAATGCTAGCCCCGCGCGAATGTGATAGGTTTTATTGAAACCCTAAATTTTTTCGTTGGTTGTACGAGGGCTTGAATGACATCGAATGGCGGATTTGACGCGAATAGTGGCCGGTAGTTGAAAGCTCATATTTACTTGGGGGAAGGGCTTCTATTTTCAACTTAGTTTGCTCGAATCGGACACCGTGCGGCAAAGTTAGACTCTTTTAAGCCTCCCAAGCTCTGGGTTTCCGGCCCCTATCCCACCTACGCCAAGCATCTTAACCGCACACGCCATCACACCCACGTGCTCCCATGTTTGCGGACAGCATGCTGGGATCATAAAAACCGCATGTTGTGTCGCCGATTTCGGGAGTATTCACGAGCCAAAGTGTGGAAAATCCGAATTCCGGGGCGCCCGAGTTAGGGTATGCCTCGAAATCGGGGTTGACCCGCAAACCCTAATACGTCATATCGTAGCCGTGACATGCCCTTTTGTGCCCTGCTTCCCCCTTTACTTCACCGTCAACACACGTTTCGGTCCGCCTTTTCAACGAGCTAAAGTACAGTTAAACCTTAGAAACCCTACATGATAAACACCCGCCTTACGCGAAAGGCCCTATTTCACTAGTAACGGACTTTATTGGAAGAGTGTAGTTGGGTTTCTTCTCGCACATGCAGAGTTGATGCAATTTGCTTTCGCTGCCCAATGTGGTAATGTTGTGCCCATTATGAATGCCACGTTGTTGTCCGACAATATTATGACTGGTGTTGCCGCCGGATTATTGCTCGTGAATTATTAGAACAACCTACAAAGACTACATAATTAGATATCATTGCGATGCTTTATTGGATTTATCAATACTTTCTTCTGTCGGTATATGAAACCATGGTCCCCCACTTATTGCCGGACAACAAGATTTGGCTTTGATTGTGTCAGATGTGTGCCATCCGCGCAACTTTTTTCTCATGGGGGGATATACAATGACTTCAAATGCTAATGTTTGAGCAAAGCCCGCAGCACTCGTTCGTTAATTGTGGAAGGATACGCGAGGTACGGGTACCCGATGCCTTACTTTTGTCTAATTTCTGGGAAATAATTTCTACCTAGACTTTCGTCCATCTGTATTGTTATGAATCCGGTCATTAATGTTGTTAATGCAAATTTTCGTTGATTTATAGTCGGCCATATTGTGTCTGACATTGTTTGACCTGAATTCGTATGTATGGTCTATCGGCATGTGGCATGAAGTACGGAGGTGCGTGAAGATCAAGACTGAAGCAAGATCAAGAGTGAAGCAAGATCAAGATGACTCTTTAGTTAGCACACGGCTTTTAGTTAGCATTACTGTTTTTAGGTGAGATTGTCCGAGGAACATGTCTTGTAGATCTAAAGGCGCATAGTAAGGTATTAATATATATGTAAATTACAAGAATGTAATCGTACTTCGTCTCCTTGTGAATTTATCCATTTCCCGATGATAGGACCATACCCCACTCACAGCCTTTTGCGTCATGCCTCCGAGGGCATGGCGCGCTGCCATACCCCAATGCGAAATGTTTGAGCACGTTCGCATTGGCAAGAGTGGGGTGTGGGAATTGAGGGTTTGTCAGCTTGTATGGGATAGATTGTATGGGATACGTACAAGCTAACCCAAGAAGTTTTATTGTACTTCGCGCTACCACCACATCTCTGTTCACGATTGATTACATTGATGGCAATGTAAAAAATGGCGACATCGAGCATGATGATGTTGATGATGATAGGTGGCACCGATGGCAATGTCGATGCCGATAGTTATCGTTAATGACAATAACGCATGTAACCAAAAAATCGACCGGCAAAATATCACCCTTTGCACATCGCGGCCATAAATATATCCCATGTCAGTACGAGTTCCCATCGGTCATCGATTATGTGGCGGTTAGCCTCTGAAAGCTAAACGCTAGCACAAATCTGTTCTAGTTTGTCTAGTTCTGTTGTTGCAAGATGGCAAAAGATGTTTGTCGAGAGGCAATGGTGAAAGATGTTTCACTGTTGTACTTAGGCAGTAGATGTTGTAAGTGAACAAAGGAATTGTTAAAAGGTTCTGTCACCTCCCTCTACTGCACTGGGCTTATATAGGTTTCAGCCCAGACTAATCACGCCTGCAAGCTACACTTACGTGTCAGGCGTTAGGGCTGTCTAACCGTCGTCATCCGCCTCGAGACGCGGCCTGCCTAGCATTGGGTTTCACGACGCGGCTCCTTTTGCATCGAAGAGCTCGTTCTGGCGCGTCATCTGGCTGGTTAGATTAATTATGCATATCTGTACGTACCGGGAGGTACTGGTCGTACTGTAGCATCAGCACCATAACAATATTGCAGTAGCGACGTACCCACAAGTATACGTCCGTCCTGTGGAAAAGCACGATTTGGTATCCGTAACGAGTACCTGTACAATGTCCTGCAATGTACTGTTGCAGGACTGTACTCGT
Organism: Tetraselmis chui; assembly: GCA_026401115.1. Lineage (NCBI taxonomy): Eukaryota > Viridiplantae > Chlorophyta > Chlorodendrophyceae > Chlorodendrales > Chlorodendraceae > Tetraselmis > Tetraselmis chui. The sequence goes on from JAPMLY010000879.1 coordinate 12,076, forward strand.
CACACTCGTACCCTCCCCCTCTTGACAGATCAATGAGGCCGCCGCGAGGCAGACCGCCGTGGTTCTTGGCTCCTTTACTGAAGCAATTATTGGGACTCAGGAATGCGCGCTGGGTGAGCGTGCATGAAGTCAGTGTACGCCTGAGTCTTGGCAAATTTGTGCCATTGGGGCGTCTCCAAGAATTCTTGTAACGCAATTGTTCGATGCACCTCGTTCAAACGGTGCCAGACAGGTGGAATGTCGTCATCACTGAAGTGCGTCATGAAGAGCAAATATTTGCCTCGTCGCCGAGGTAGCGACTTGATGCACACATCAGAGATGTGCGAGACGTCAAACTCCTCGTCGTCTCCTTCAGGTACAGTCACCGGGACAGCTGGTCGTAGCGGAGCGGTGGAGCAGGGTCGTAAGTTGTTAACATGGAACACATGATGTAAGCGTACTGTCGCTGGTAGTTTCAATCTGTAACTGTGTTTCCCAATCTGCTCCTCCACTTGAAAAGGGCCGAGCTGACTGTCTCTGAGTTTCCGGTTCGGTTGTCCTCGCAGAAAAAGGTTTGTTGTGACGACTGACACCTTGTCTCCCTTAGCGAAGTGTGGCGCTGTAGACGGTTCTGTGCGCGCTTGCATCTCGTCCTTGTGTAGTTGTAACACTGAGCGTACCAAGGTGTGTACTTCCTGTAACAATCTCAACCGTTCTGTTGCGTCTTGCGAAATTGGAATCGACGGTCGCATGCTGAAGAGCAAGTCAGGAGGCTCCTCAGGAGAGAACCCAAAGTTAGCCTCGAACGGTGTGTGCTCAATTCCGAGTGCACGCGAAGCGTTGTACGCAAACTCCACTTGTGGTAGAAGTGTCGACCAATCAGAGCCATCATAGCAACAGAAGCAACGAAGAAGCTGCTGAAACGTGCTGTTCACGCGCTCTGTCAACCCGTCTGTTTCTGGGTGTCGGCTGGAAGACATGTTCAGACGCGTTCCAAGGCGTCTCCAGAGTGTCTGCCAGAAAGCGCTGACAAATTTCGGGTCGCGGTCGCTGATCAGCACACGGGGAAGTCCATGTAAGCGGTAGACTCCCTGTAAAAACAAAGTGGCAGTTTCTTCGGCAGTAATCGACTCTGTACATGGCAGAAAATGGGCCATTCGAGTTAGATGGTCTACTACAATCAGCACACTGTTAAAGCCGTTGCTTTCAGGCAAGTGTGTCAGGTAGTCAAGACCAACTGTGTGCCACGGTCTGGGTGGAACAGGCAATGGGTAAAGAGTCGCAGCCATCTGCGGTCGAATCTTCGCTCGTCGACACACGACGCAGCGTTCACAAAAGTCTTTCACGTCTTGGCGGATTCGTTTCCACCAGAATCTGTCGAGTGCTTTAGCAAGAGTGCTAGCAACTCCTCTGTGACCAGCTGACGAACTTTCGTGCAGCTCTGTGATCAATCTCAGTCGGAGCTCAGAGTTCTGTGGTATACAGAGGCGATTGAGGCGCCAAAAGTATCCGTCTCTGGCTTCTATCCGGCTGTCTCTTGTCCACTCACCATCGTCCCCATAAAACGAATCTTGTGAGAACCCCTCGCGAATGAGATCAGCGAACTCAGGGCTCAGCTGCAGCGCGTCAACAGTAAGTGAATTTAACTGTGCGTCTTCAAACAGCAGCTGGGACTTCCGTCGTAATTCTCGATCTGACGGAACCTCGCCATCCCAAAATAAGGGTACTGTGGCCTGAGGTACGAAGTCTGGACGCCGGCTTAACGGGTCAGCTTCGTTCAGAGCTCCCTTGCGATATGCAAGTGTCATCGAGCCCACAAACGGTTGCAAATCCCGCAGGTATCTTGCTTGCCGCTTGTTCAGCCTGTTGTTCGGTTGCCTGAGCAGATGTCGCAGTGTGTCGTGGTCTGTTACGACAAGGAACTTAGAACAGCCTTCAAGATAACACCTCCAATGCTTGACAGCTTCGCATACGGCCAAAGCTTCTAAGTCGTACGCAGAGTAAGTGTTACCACGCTCAGCTGGATTCAGCTTGCGCGCCCAGTAAGAGACTGGTTGAAGACCTCCTCCTTGGTCTTGCAACAGGACTGCTGCAATCCCCACTGTTGAAGCATCTGTAGCCACGGTGAACGTCGCGTCCGAGCCGACCTCCGGAAGGATCAGGCATGGCGCGGAAATGAGCCGTAACTTGAGAGTCTCGAAGGCTTCCAAACAGGCAGGCGTCAGCGTAACCTTCTGTGGCTGGGACTTCCGCAGTAAGTCCGTCAATGGAGCCGTAAGGTCGCTAAAATGGTGTATAAATCTGGCATAGAAGTTGCAGAACTGTACGAAACTGCGAACCTCCTTCTGCGTCTTGGGCACTGGCCAGTCTGCAACGGCCTCGACTTTCTTTGTGGAAACCGAAATTTTACCGGCTGACACAGTGTAGCCCAGGTATTCCATCTGTTGTAATCCGAAGAAGCATTTCTTAAGGCGTAATTTCAGCCCTTCCTCCTTGAATCGCTGCAGCACTAGACGTAGGTGCTCCAGGTGCTCCTCCAGTGTTCGACTGAAAATGCAGACGTCATCCAGGTAGACTGTCACGAACTTATGTAAAAAGTCGCGAAGAATGTCGTTCATCATCCTCTGAAATGTAGCTGGTGCGTTGCACAGCCCAAACGGCATGGCGACCCATTCCATTAAGCCATCAGGGGTCTGAAAAGCCGTCTTGTGAACGTCCTGATCACGCACTCGAACTTGCCAGAATCCCGAAGCGAGGTCGAGGTGTGTGTAAAAATTCGCGTCCTTAAGTTCGTCCAGAGTATCATCCACACGCGGTAGCGGGTAAGCATCTTTACGCGTAACCTCGTTAAGGCCACGGTAGTCAATGCACAGACGTAGTGAGCCATCAGCTTTCCGCACAAAAAGAATTGGCGAGCCGAACTCACTGTAGCTGGGGCGTACTAAACCAGCTTCCACTGCGTCTTTGAGCTGTCGATTAAGCTCAGCGCGCTCTGCGGGTGACAATCTGTTCAGACGTTGACGTCGCATTGGGCCAATTGTTTCAATGGGATGATCCCACTGTCGGCTTACATGTGGAGAGTCGACAGGTTGCAGTAACTCCGGGAAGTCATCGAAGAGTAACGACCGGAAGTTGTCACGTTGTTCTGCAGTTAGCTCCTCTCCAGTGTGAAAGTCTGTCGGTTGTTTAGCGGCTGACGTGAGTTCAATGACGTAAAAATCAGCATGACGTCCCCTGCTGCGGCGCGTCTTGCGCATGAGCTTCTGAACTTTCGTAGACGACAGGAGTAGACACTCAGGGCGTCGTTCCTCGAGGGTAGTCTCCACAGCTGTGCCGTCCATTAGTGTAAAAATTCTGGTTGTACCAAATTGTAAAGAGGCATGTTCGTCATCAAGCCATGGTAAACCCAGGATTAAATCAGCTGTGCGTAAATCACGTAAGACGTAGAAAGTCCGTTGAAATTCGTGTCGAGCCAGCTCAAAAGTGACGTCACAGACTGTCGTAGAAGTCACTCGCTGTCCGTTAGCGAGTCGAACTGGAGTCTTACTTGCAGACTTCCGAGTCTGTAAAGCAAAGCGTCGTACAAAGTCCTCTGACACAAAATCAAGCGTCGCAGCGCAGTCCACTAATCCAGAAATTTGGTGTCCGCCATCATGAGTTTTCACAGTCAGCTCAGTTCGAATTAACGGGCGAGCTTCCGTGAGGTCAGTCAGTAGGGCTGTAGCTGGCGAAGAAAATTGTCGCAGCGTAGCGATGGAAGGTTCCGCGTTGTCTGAAGGTACATGTACCGAGTCGGGTTGATCAGGTGCTGTAGGTTCTGGTGAGTCGTTAAACGCACAATCTGCGTCGACTAACCACAGCTGTACAGGCCAAGGGGCTGGAGCAACCACCTCATGTTGCGCTGGGTTCTCCAGTGACTGACGAGTAAAAAGCTGTGTTCTCGCTGGGAATTCTTGGTAGAGTTTCCAGTGCTTAGTCACTTGAGTAAATTTCGCCCATTTCGGTAGTACAAATACAGCCATCGTAGATGTCGGAGATGTTCGACGACAATCCTCAAAATGCTGCGCAATCTGCTCAGCTAACTCCCAGGGTGGGTTGATGAACACCCGTTCTCCTGACAAATCTCTGTCTAGAATCGAGTCACTCGGCGAACAGTGAGGTAAGTCACTGTGCGAGTTAAGACCTTCATCATCAGCACATCCCTCCAACGTGAAGTTGAATCGTGCATGCAGAGGGTCAAAGACTGAGTCAACCAGTTTCCAATCAACTGAACGTCTGGTTACAGTTTTACGACTCTGTCTCTGCTTAGTCTGACGACGACGACCTGCTACTAGCGTTACATGTGTCGCGACTGTAGTCGATGGAGATGCCGAAGGTGTTTCGACGACCTCTGTCGCTAACAGTGTCTCAGAATGAACAGTAGATGTAGCCGGCTGCTCCAATTCATTTGTAGAACAGCCTTGCCACCATCATTGCTTCTTAGGTTCCATCGGTGCCTTGCCCTTGAACTCTGGACATTGGAACAGACGGTGTCCCTTCTTGTGGCACTTGAAGCAGAGTCCCTCGATGTGTCGCTTACGTTCCTCAGCTGTCATCGCATTTGCGAGTGTGTTAAAATCTTCGCGACCAGATGTCTGACCACGTCCACCATTGTTGCCACCACGACCACCATTGTTGCCACCACCACGTCCACGTCCGCGGCCACGACCACGGCCACCTTTATTACGTTTCCAGACGTTAGCGGCTTCCTCGAGAGGGTCATCAAAGTTGCGCTTGCGTGAAGGCTGGGCAGATGGTCCAGCAGCAGACCTCGAATTGCTGAGTTCCGGCGAGTCTGTCACGACGTCATTCAAAAAGTTTTGCAGCTCCACCAGCGTAGTCTGGTATTCCTTCTGAGCTCGGTGTGACTTAGCCAGATTCTTGAGCGAAATGTTCGCTAGGCCATTAATGAAGCGTACACACTGTACATCAGCTGTCAGGTGTTGACGAGACCGACGTAAGTAGTCGTTGTACTGCTTAGTGAAGACCGCGTAACTCATCGTACTGCTCTGCGTAAAGCTTAGCAAAGCGTTAATTGCGTCGTCCTTGATGTTCGGAAGAAACATTGACTTGCGTAACTCCGTAACAAGCTCGTCGTACGTAGATGGAATTGGGGGCTGATTTTTCCGGTTCAACCACCACCCACCCAGGTGTCCAGAAAACTGTGAAGTAACCCAGAACACTGCGTCGTACGAGTCAGCCGTAATCCCAAGCATAACAAAACGCTGAGGCTGTGCTTCGAGCCAATCCTCTAGTACATGAGGTACATGACCAGTATGGTACGGGGAAGTAATTGCAGCCTTACGCTGAGTCTCCGTGAGGGTCACAGATAGTCCAGCCAAGTTGTGGGTAGGCATCGGCATTCCCACTCGTAAATCCGTAGGTCCCTCACCAGTCAGTCGATTAATGTGTCCACGAATCAGCAGCCAGACGGAACCAGAGTCGAACGTTGTAAACCGGCAGTACATGTGGAACTGTTTCGGGATAGACGCGTCATCAAACAGGACTGGAACGTGTTGACGTATCGCTCGGAAAAAGAGTTCCCACTGAGTCACGTAACCAAAGTGAAGTAACTCACTCTTGTGCTTCTCGGCACGAAATAATCCTTTCTGTGCGGGCGTAAGTGTCAGACCGTCGATGTTGATGGTTTCCGGGACGACGTAAGTGCCATCCGGATTAACTGTCGACTCTGCTAAAACAGCCTGCTCGACCTGAGCAGGTGTTCGTAAGTTGTTCGTAGCAAACAGGACATGAATAGACGCCGAGTACACGTAGACAAGCTGTCGTCCTTGATGTAGCGTGACAACAACAGGTTCACCACTCAACCGCGTCTAAGGCTAGGGATCACCCGGATTTTCTCGATGTTGATGGTAGTGATGGGTCGGCTTCTCGATGTTGATGGGAGTGATAGCTCAATTTTCCGATGTGGAATGGCAGTGATAATGCAAACACCGATCATTGCCATCGCGATATTTATTCTAGTCGATGACCGATGGGGACTCGCACTGACATGGGATATATTGATGGCAACGATGTGCAAAGGCGAATATATTGCCGGCTGATATTTTGGTTACATGAATTATTGCTATCAGCGATAATTATCGACATCGACATTGCCTTCGTCGCCAACTATCTTCATCAACATCAGCATGTTCGATGTCGTCATCTTTAACATTGCCATCAATGTAATCAATCGTGCACACAGATATAGCAGCTCCACAAAGTACTACAATCTCCTAGAGGTAGGTGGTACGTATCCCATACAATCTATCCCTTACAAAGTGGCAAACCCTCAATTCCCACACCCCACTCTTCCCAATGCGAACGTGCTCAAGCATTTCGCATTGGGGTTTTGGCAGCGCGCCATGCCCTCGTTGGCATGACGCAAAAAGGTAGTCAGCGGGGTGTAGTCCTATCATCGGGAGATAAATGGAAAAAGTGACAAACGCTAGATCTTTTTGCAAATATGTGATTACAGTTTCGTTTTTATAAACATTATATTCTTGCCCATGTACCTTAACGATCTTTACAATCATCTTTTTCTGTGCCTATGTGCCTGAACGATCCATATGTTGTCGTTCTAAAACAGTCTGAACAACCAAAATACTAAGAGAACTTCTAAAGACTTCTAAAAACTAAAAAAGTCTTCAGCATCTTCAACTTCACTCTTGATCTTCACGAGTCTCCACGCTTCCTGTCACCTGAAGATAAGACATACACAAATTAACAAGCAAAGGTCACAACATGGACGGATATAAAGAATTACGAACTTATTACCTATTAAAACTCGTGGAACACAACATAAGCAACAATGTCATTTTTCACTTAGTTCAAACAACAAAAAGTAGCGCCCACATAAGGAAATCCTTTCAAGAAATTTTAGTGGATACCACCAAGCAGATGAACATGGAGAGACTCCATAGGTTGAGAGAAATGAGGCATGCAAAAGCACTAACACCGCCCACATAAAGAATGCTGTCCGAAAACGGAGCAAACATCATATTGAACACAGCTTTAAACAACAGATAACCATTTCACCATAACAGCAATACTGCTTAATGCCATAACCCACAGCATCACAAAGACTATCCTCAGATTAATCAATAAGCAAAGATGGGGGGAACAATCGTCTCGATCCAACAGAACAAAAACCGATGCTCAACGAACATGAAACAAATAACCATGTCATGAGTCCAATTCGAAAATCAATCCGACAACTGACTACTAAGCTTAATGGATGCCCACCGTTCAAAACTACTAGCGGGTATTAAAATTGTTGGCACCTGGCTATCGATAGTCACCTGTGGTGCTCGTTACACGGCTAAGGTCCAAGTCCAAACTTACGAGTTTGCACCTAATAAATAAAAACATTCGCATTTCAGCATGCACATTTCGGAATGGACGTTGGATTATCAGGTGGGGATATTTCAACGCGTCGACTGGAAACATTTGAATGCACAAGCATGGGGGGGGGGGGGGGGGGTAAGGGGGGGACGCATGTTGCGGACGTACCTTAGAAGCACTTGCTTCGGGCTCGATCTTTATATTGCTTGACTCCCCGACTAGCTCTTTCTTTCCTGCTCGCAACGCGTACCTGCGCATAACAACAACGTGTTTGAACATTGTACTATATAAATTGATACGTGCAAGCACGAGGAGGGATGGGAGAGCAGCAGACTAGAGCTACCACTTCAAAGTAACGGGAACTTGCAGCGGCGAGAGGAAGTGGCGATAGGCGCAAAACAAACTCCACCGGACCGTTTATTAACGTATATTACTGCATACACGGGTAAACGGGCAGAGTGACAACAGCAAGCTAACGGGGGAGGGGTTCGTGGACACGACAAAACAACACTTGGATAAAGTCGCTACAACGGAGCAGGGTACCTCAGCAGGTCAGCGGCCGGACACAGCGCGATGGGACACAGCGCGATGTGCCGCTGAAGGACGGGGTTACGGGAGTGTGGCGAAACAAAACTTCACATATGCATTTACCTAGGAGCTTCGTCGGGCAACATCAAGGTTGGATGACAAGAAACACTATCAATAGCCGAAATAATATTATCGTCGTGGAGAGACTTGGACAAGTAATCGCTGCCTGATGGAGAAGCAGTGCGGCGGTACTAGTGGCAGTCAAAGCGCGAACCTTTGCGATGGTCGCGGAAATACGTCCGGTGGAAATTTTGAAGTGTTTGCGGTGTTTGCGGTCGCTATCCATATTAAATACATGCCACGAGCCGAGGAAAAGACGGTGACTGCGTGACTAGAGTGGGTGTAGCCTATGATAATCCAGTACTTTGAATCAATGTATATTGAATTATTGATCCATGCCTCGACGCTTTTATAGTATCAAAGATTTCATTTTGCCTCGTTGGCAGCATGAGCAGACAAAAATACCGCCAGATGTGCGGGAATCCGAATCATCAAATAGTGATTAGCTGTCGGACGGTACGATCAACTTGCTGGATGACGATTGACGAGCCGATGAGCAGACGCCCATTCGTGACAAGTGTAGTTTCCCAGCCGCACACGCAGTTGTCAATTATAGAAAATGTACGTAAAGCACTAGAGAAGTGGCGCGAAACGCAGCAAAGACGTGCGCCTTTTCAGCAATCACATACATAAGTTAATAAATTAGAATGCATACTTCTGAAAATTCAAATAAACTACACAACACATGTAGTTGAAATTCAACTATAAATGAAAGAAAGTTTTTGGAGAACAATGAATTTAAATATGACATGTTTAAAAAAATCTTAAAGAAGTATTGTATGACGCATTCAAATAAATAAAAAACAACACTTGTAAATGACAATGACGCAATGAAATCTAACAATCATTGACATGAGTCTTGGCTGTTTATAGTGGTTTCATTACACGCATAAATATAATTACAGAATAATTCGGACGGAACAGGCACATCATGAAATAGTAGCACACTACGTGCAATTGAAACTACAGAAGATTCATGTACAAACCAGTAATGGCAAAAATGATTACAAGAAGCACTATAGGAACAAGTATAATGGTACCGGCAACAGTCATTATTATTGACGTTTAGAACGACACTATCCCATGTGGTATATACGCGCTAAACTACTGAATTTGACTTTTTAGAAATATATATCGGGAATTATCGATATAAATGGCACTCATCGACTATACCTATCATGCAGCCATCAATGGTAAGGCCTCACCCATCACCACACCATCGATAACACAAGCACTCCCATCATATCGATGGCACCATCAGATGGCAATTTTTGCTTGATGACAATAACATCGAAAAATCATCGATGGCTGATCCCTAGCCTTAACCGCGTCAAATCATCCGGTGTCAAAACAAGACCGGTCTCCTCGTGTAACTCGCGAATAGCAGCGTCGACATGCTCTTCGTTAGGTAAGACAAAGCCAGCTGGGAACCAAGTTTTACCAGAACGAGGCTCACGCTGAAACACCAACTTCAAGTCCGACGGTTTAGTTCCTCCAACGTGAATTACTAACACCACGTAATGTCCAGCTCCTAGAGAAGCCATCTCAACTCAATCAAACAACGTCGAGCAGATCAACGAGCAACGAAAGCGTGCGTCGACCAAAGGGCTCCGAAACCAGTGTGGCGGTTAGCCTCTGAAAGCTAAACGCTAGCACAAATCTGTTCTAGTCTGTCTAGTTCTGTTGTTGCAAGATGGCAAAAGATGTTTGTCGAGGGGCAATGGTGAAAGATGTTTCACTGCTGTACTTAGGCAGTAGATGTTGTAAGTGAACAAAGGAATTGTTAAAAGGTTCTGTCACCTCCCTCTACTGCACTGGGCTTAAATAGGTTTCAGCCCAGACTAATCACGCCTGCAAGCTACGCTTACGTGTCAGGCGTTAGGGCTGTCTAACCGTCGTCATCCGCCTCGAGACGCGGCCTGCCTAGCATTGGGTTTCACGACGCGGCTCCTTTTGCATCGAAGAGCTCGTTCTGGCGCGTCATCTGGCTGGTTAGATTAATTATGCATATCTGTACGTACCGGGAGGTACTGGTCGTACTGTAGCATCAGCACCATAACAATATTGCAGTAGCGACGTACCCACGAGTATACGTCCGTCCTGTGGAAAAGCACGATTTGGTATCCGTAACGAGTACCTGTACAATGTCCTGCAATGTACTGTTGCAGGACTGTACTCGTCACAATTACACTAAATATCGCGATGACAATTATCGGAAATTGCATTATCATTGTCATCAACATCGGAAAATTAAACTATCACTACCATCAACATCGGAAAGGCGTATCATCACGACCATCAACATTGAGAAAATTCGGGTGATCCCTAGCCTTACTTTAAAGTTAGTGTACCGCAGTACTCCCGAAATGTTTTGCTTCGTGAGAAGTGCCTTGCTCTTTCTCGCATTACGCGAATGGGCCGACTCCCGGACGGGTAGGGCAAACCTTGCTTGGGTAGTGCCGGGAATGCATTCATTCTTATTTGCATGTTATTGAAATGTTTTTAGTTGGTGAAACTCCACTAACATCGGCCTCGATGTGGGGTTAGCGCATTACGGTACGGTTCGCGGTACATTGTGCACTCACACGAGCATCACTTAGCCGGGAGCATGCTCGACATGATGAGTTTGAGGTTTGTTTTGAGCTTCTACTAGCTCTCACTCGTGCTTGCAAAACGCCGTATGGAGAGGGTGATGGTGCGGGCTTACCAGCCCGTCCCATATCCCGAGCGGGGCGAAAAAAAGAAACAGAAGCAGATGGACAGTACATGTACCCGTATCAGCATATCCTACTACACTAATTTGGCGCCCGCCGGCGGCGCAGCGGCGGCGGCCCCGGAGGGGGGTGCGCTCGCAGGCCCGTCGGCATCCCCTCACCTCCCCGTGGTGGGCGTTGGAAACCCCATAGCCGTGCCAGGTTTGGCGCGGTAGGGGGCTAAGAGGGCGGACAGCTCGATCCACGGGATCATCAGCTGTCGGGAAAGCCATGTATAGAGGGCTTTTGAAAAAAATAATTTCTGTGCGATGCCGGCACCAAGATCTCCCGCTCGGCCCGTCCGATATGTTTTTCCGCATCGAGATACTACTACTGAGTACAACCCTACTTCGAGGGGTGGGGCATGTACTACAAGAGCGTTTGATGGCGAGGAGGGTACGGCCGGATCAGGGTGGGAGGCGGGTGTTGGAGCTGGAAATGGCCAGCCGGGAAGGAGCGCCAGGAAAGGGCGCTCGCTAGCCGCCGATCAGCCATGTGCCAGTCGAAACTTCCCAGGGGGTGAGGCAAGATAGGGCACATGCCGGTGGCCGGTCGCAGGCGGAGGAGCGGCGTTGTCATATCCCAGCCATTTAGCTGAGTGCTAGTATCTGACATTATTTATTTCCTCTAAATGGTACCTGTATCTTAGCGATATTCAGTGACTCTTTTATTGTCATCACGGCAGTACAACTATATCGCCGTATTTTCCCTCGACAGTACAGAGTTACTAGCAGTATCTCTTCTGGATAGTTCTCTTCTCTAGATAGTTCTAAGAGCTTGTGCGATAAGGTAAGATAGACGGTACGGATAATCTCAGATAATCTGTATCACTAGTAATAGTTTGGTTTAGTTAGCAGACAGCAAAAGCTACAGGTTCTAAGGCTGTTTCTAGAACACCTGAGGTGTGGATATTTAAGACGGGGACTTACTGGTAGAGCGGGAGAGACCGGTACAGACCAGATTTACGCCACACCCAGACTGTAAGAAACCCTGTTCCAAAGACAATCTTTTTAATTCTCTCTACGCTGTATAATTAGATCCAGAGATTAGGTTCTACTATTAGTCTAAGGTTGCCAACTTAGCCTAACCAAAGTAGCACCTCACAGGCGGGTCAGCACCTCCGGGTCGGCGCCGGAAAACCCCGTACGGAGGGTTTTTGACTAATTTCCGTGCACCCGCGTTCCGACGGGTCCGGCTACGGTGACCTGACACCCCTCCCCCCCCCCCCCCCCCCCCCCCCCCCCCCCCCCCCCCCCCCCCCCCCCTCCTCCTCAACACCCACTACCCGGATAGACGAGACCCTTGCGGGGGGGCCCGCCGGGTGAGCGCGGAGGCCCCCGCTCAAGCAAAGTCTGCTAGGTGGACGCGCGATCATAGGGGGAGGGTACGGACGCAGGCCGGACTACCAGACACGTACCCGGGTACCAGACAGAGAAAAAACCGGGGAAATGATGAGCGGGGAAATTTTAGGCGCGGAGGCAGGAGCGCCCATTTTTCTATGTCTGTGTGTATCGGTCCCCCCCACCTGTCCTCGAGGTGACGGGGGACCTCGACAAGGAGGACCGTCGCGTCGGCGGACGCGGCGGCGACCTTGGCGGGGCTTACGGGATGGGGCGGCGGGATCGACGAGCGACCACGCGAGGAGGTTTTTTTGCCAGCCTTTCCCCTCCTATGTTCGGCAAGACCCAAGTCACGCGGGAGCTAGATTAGGCTGGCCCGTTGTCCCTCCCGAACGGTGGGAGCGGGCCGAGCATCGTGAAGGTCGAGCAGCAGTTTTGTTTTGCATTTCTCGACAAGTGGATTTATTTTTAGATCTGTTTTCCTTGATTACAGAATTATTACGCTGTTACTGCTTAGGCGGGGGGGCTGTGGCAATTGCTGCGATTGCTTACAGTTTTTCAACTCCCGAGGAACGTCGACACACAGTGAAGCTAGGTGTGTCGATAGGTGTACCTGGTCGAAGAGACCCGGGGTAAACTCGCTTACAAGTCCTGAATGGCTAGGTAGAAAGGCCCGAGAGACAGCAGTCGGTCCAGTTTGCCGGCACATGTTGTGAACAATTTCAATTTCAATTTCAATACATTAATTTGCTAAAATCTGTGTGTTTGTGTGTGTGTGTGTGTGTGTGTGTGTGTGTGTGTGTGTGTGTGTGTGTGTGTGTGTGTGTGTGTGTGTGTGTGTGTGTGTGTGTCTGTGTGTGTGTGTGTGTGTGTGTGTGTGTCTGTTTGTGTGTGTGTGTGTCTGTGTGTGTCTGTCAGTCGGTCGGTGTGTCCACTTATCATTAGCTCGATTGGGTTTTGGTACTACAAATGCGATATTTCCTACCTGGAAAATAAAAGATCGACTAGTTGTACAGGCACTTATTAAGGCCGGTTCTTAGATGAACTTAGCCACCATCCGCGAAAGATACAGGCACTTATTGGGATTGGGATTAGGATGCGTCTAAAACTACTGCGCATCGCTACGATGGGTACAGGAGCAATGTTTGTGTGCTTACAAAAATATAGAGTGAGACACACAGGGTGTGTGTGCATAATTACAAAAATTACATAATGAGAGAGAAGAAAGTGTGTGTGTGTGTGTGTGTGTGTGTGTGTGTGTGTGTGTGTGTGTGTGTGTGTGTGTGTGTGTGTGTGTGTGTGTGTGTGTGTGTGTGTGTGTGTGTGTGTGTGTGTGTGTGCGTGAGTGTGTGTGTGTGTGTGTATGTGTGTGTGAAAAGTAAGTACCACGGCTATGGGCCTCCGTGGAAAAGTGAGAGAGATAAGGTTTGTCTATATAATATACAAAGAAAGAATGATTACAAAAATACAAAGAACGACAGGCAAAAGGAACTATACGGGCCACTCGTTATTTATATAATTTGTACATCACATGTCACGCAGGCAACTTAGCATTTTACATGCGTAGTATATAGGCAAAAGTAATACCGTATCAATAATTTGTGGAGGAGGATATATGCAGACGAAAATTTTCATCAAGGGTACCTGGTACCTTACCCTACCAGCAGGACGGGTTTAGGGTTCAAGCTCAGGCTTGTGTCGGCGCGCGGTGTCGTCGCCGCGCGCGGCCCGATCGGTGTCCGGACACCAGTCGTCATGTCTGCCGCGTCACGGAGCTACCGCTCGCACTTTCCACTACCTTCGTCGCCCGCAACCCCGCCCCTTTTAATCACCACACTCGTAGCGGCAAGGACATCCGAACAGCGCTCATCCCGTGCCGTTTTGTATTTTTGAATACACCGCAGCCGGTCCTTCACAAAAGAGTCACAGAACACCATGTTTATGCAAAAGCCGCAAGGCGGCGGGGGCGGGCAGGAGTCACAGTTGCAGATCGCCGGCGAGCGCACCAGCGGCAACGACGTGCGGCTGCAGAATGTCACCGCCGTCACAGCTGTCGCCAACATCGTGAAGACTTCCCTGGGACCCGTGGGCCTAGACAAGGTACAAACACCCACGCCCCCCTCGCCCCCGCCTCGAACCTCCGCTGCAGCAGTGGATCCCCGCGCTCGCGTCCTCTCGGCGACTTTTCCGGGAAATAAAGTGCACAGCCCCTGGACGGCCCACCTCTAGGAATAGCGGCAGCAGCGCTTCTCGCCGCTGCCTTGACATTGTGCACAGGCCGCACAACACGCTCCTACCATGTCCATCTAGCCGCGTGCTGTGCCCGAGGTGTCCCGGATCTCCGGTCTGCAGACTGGACCGCGGATTGATCGGCGCCAGCTACTTTCCCTCCTTTCCAGCGCCAGCGCGCACCATTACCACACCCTAACTTACTATCATTTTAACACTGTCTTCACATAGCTTTGACCCCCCATTTCATCAAGTCCTCATCTATTGAAACACATTGAGCTGCCAGCTCTCTTAATCTGTTCACTACCCTTTTCCTTCTTCATCACTATTATTCTTGTAAATGTTTATACATTTCGCCCGGCTCTGCAGCGATGGCAGTTTCAGAAAGCAGATCCTGGCTCATGGGCTATGCATTGTATCTTTGCTGTCCAGCCCCCGCTGGGTAAGGCGCAGTGGCTGTGCTTGACGCACTGACCGCGGTGTCCCCCCTCTGCTGCATTTCAGATGCTTGTGGATGACATCGGCGATGTCACTATCACTAATGACGGTGCCACTATCCTGAAGCTGCTGGAGGTGGAGCACCCCGCAGCGAAGGTGCGCAGCAGGGTGTCATGCATTGATAACTGCACTATGTCAGTACAGTGCAGTGCATCGTTGTGTATGTGCTTTGGATTCAATGGATTACTGGCATTTGGACAGTGATCATGAGTGTGACTGGTTTCGGTGTCGTTGCCCGCTGTGCGTAGATCCTGGTGGACCTGGCTGAGCTACAGGACCAGGAGGTGGGTGACGGGACCACCAGTGTGGTGATTGTGGCGGCTGAGCTGCTAAAGCGTGCGGGTGAGCTGGTGCGAAACAAGATCCATCCCACCTCCATCATTGCCGGCTACCGCCTGGCCATGCGCGAGGCTGTTAAGTATATCGAGGGAAACATCGCTATAAGCACAGACAAATTGGGCAAGGATGTGCTCCTGAACGCGGCAAAGACAGCCATGAATTCGAAGATTATCGGCGGCTCGGGCGACTTCTTTGCCAAATTGGCTGTCGAGGCGGTGGAGAGTGTCAAGTTTATCAATGACATGGGTGATTATAGGTGAGAGTGGGTCTTCAATCCCGCTTTCGCGTGCCTTTCATGCTAGACGAAGCCAGGTGAGGTGGTGTGCAGCATTGCAGTGTATGCCAACCATTCATTGACGCATGCGAACAAACTATGTTGTTAGGTATCCCGTCCGTTCGGTGAACATCCTGAAGGCACACGGCAAGAGCGCGACCGAGAGCGAGCTGCTGAAGGGCTACGCCCTCAACATGGGCCGCGCCGCGCAGGGCATGCCGACGCACATCAAGGGCGCCAAGATTGCTTGCCTTGACATGAACCTACAGAAATCGCGGATGATGATGGGGGTGCAGGTACTGGTTACAGACCCGGCAGAGCTGGAACGCATCCGCGATCGCGAGAGCGACATCACAAAGGAGCGCATCCAGAAGATCTTAGCATCGGGTGCCAATGTGATCCTGACAACAAAGGGTATCGATGACATGTCACTCAAGTATTTTGTGGAGGCGGGAGCGATCGCGTGTCGTCGCGTGCCGAAGGATGACCTGCGCCGCATCGCCAAGTCCAGTGGCGGAACCGTCGTCACCACTCTGGCTGATATGGAAGGCAATGAGACCTTTGACTCTGCCTTCCTCGGGCATGCGGATGAGGTGGTAGAGCAGCGAGTGTGCGACGACGATATGATCGTCATCAAGGGATGCAAAACCACGCGCTCTTCCACGCTGCTGCTGCGGGGCGCGAATGACTACCTGTTGGACGAGATGGACCGCTCCCTGCACGACGCCATGTGCATTGTGCAGAAGGTGCTAGAGAGCGGGAAGGTTGTGCCTGGGGGCGGTGCGGTGGAGGCAGCGCTGTCCATTTACCTGGAGAACTTTGCCACCACGCTCGGATCCCGGGAGCAGCTGGCCATCGCCGAGTTTGCAGACGCGCTACTAGTCATCCCTAAGACCTTGGCCGTAAATGCAGCCAAGGACGCAACCGAGCTGGTAGCCAAGCTGCGTGCGTACCACTTCACGTCGCAGGTGAAGGAGGGGAAGGGCCACCTGGCGCACTACGGGCTGGACCTCTACAACGGCACCATCATTAACAATGTGGAGAAGGGTGTGCTGGAGCCGGCAACTAGTAAGGTGAAGTCGTTGCAGTTTGCGACAGAGGCTGCCATCACCATCCTCCGCATCGACGACCTGATCAAGCTGTACCCAGAGGAGGAGGAGGGCTGAAGGGGTTGTGCATTGCAGGCGATACATGCGAAAGGGGCTAGGGGGGGGGGGGTCAGGGGGTACAACTTGTGAGCAGATGTGACAGTACTCCATACCAAAAAACAGCCGCTGTGTGGTGCACCTCGTCCAGGGGAAAGTGAGGTTGTAATGCATAAGAAGCAAGACTACCATGTCCATATCTTTCACACACTACTGCGCTTACAATATCACTTATTTGGAGGTAGGTGGGGTACCGGCTCCGGGAGCGAAGGGCACCGCACGGAGCAGGCGGAGACAGTCTTCGGTTGGGCGGGCGAGGGGGACTGGTAGCTAAACGGCGTGTGGCGTGACTAAGCCGACTTGCGAAGCTCTTCCACTGGTGGGGCGGGGGGTGCCCCGAAGCTGGGGAAAAAGCAGGACACGAATGCATCCACCGCAGAGATGTCCCATGTTTCGAAGTGACGATAGATGAGGCCATCGTCGTTGATGGAGTACCTGTGTTGCACGGGTCACAATCAGCGCAGGCACCACAGTCTGCAGGGTGGGTCGCTGGGCGTGCGCATGCTCACCGTGTAGTCCCTGTGTAGGGCTTGATGCTAAGCCCACCTAGTCGCAGCACCCCCTGCAGTCTCCACGTCAACAGGATCGTACGCGGGTCCTCCACCTGCGTCCATCAGCAATTATGCCTGGGTTCGCATGCGCATTGACGGTGGAGCGTCGGATAGGCGGAGGTGTGTGATGTGATGATGGTTGAGGAGGGTGTCTTTGTACCTGGAGGGAGATGAGCTCAGCCTTGCTGGTCTGAGCATCGAAGAGCGCAGCTACAGCGGTGGTGTAGCGTTCGACGCCCTGAACGTTGGTGGTAGGGTCGATGAAGATGCAGTCCTCTGTGAAGGCGGACTTGGTGAGGTTGCCTGTCACATAATACTGTCCCTGTTGGGGCAGAGAAGCACGAGGTCATGTAACCTCCTGCAAAGCATCACCTTCCCACCCCTTCGCCTGAAACTATACCCTCCAACAATTACAGGGAAGCACATTGAACCCTTCACCTCTTTCACAGTGAGTCTCACCGTTGCTGAAGTTAGAAGACCCATAAATAGAAAAGAGACAGCAGGCTAGTCAGGCTGTCGGATACATGGAGGGGAGTAAATACCTCAACAAAGTCGTGCTCGATAGTCTTCTTCACGGCTTCGATATCGATTTCGTCTGCAGGAAAGGCGCGCAAAAGTAGCCGGTACCATGGTCAGAGACGTCACCTCACGCGGATTTGGTGAGATGGCGCTATGAGGAGATTGAGAAGTATTGATCAAGTGGATCGTTTGTCTGGATGTGGGAAGAACAATAAGCAAACACTCACCAGCGGCCGCGTTTCGCGGGAACAGCAAGCTTGGGGCCCCGATGACGGCTCCCGTCATAGTGAGTATCACGCTTCGTCGGCCGAGAAAAGCCGATCCTTCTTCCGTTGCAGTAGTAGCGATAAAGCCGTCGGCGGTCTTCGGAGTTGCGAACACTACGGCGCATGTTCTCGGTTTCGGTCGAATTCCGCCTGAAGTTCGATGTGATGGAGCGGCTCGAGGCGCCGCTCCGGTTGGCTTCCGTGACAGTGCACTTACTGCGAAACTCATTGCAGGTACCTTTGGGTGCGTCTGTTTCGGATGAAGAAGTGGGAAGAGAACCAGCAGTGTGCGTGTCGTCTGCCTTTGCCTTTTCAGGGAAGGGAAGCTTCAATGTGCCCCTGACATAAATCGTTTTAAGTATGTGTCTTCTCCAGGTAGTCGCCTGGTCAGCTGAAAAAACAGCGATTCATATATAGGAAGAGTGTATCAGCAAAAAGTTTATGACGAAGGAAATAAAAGGAAAGAACCTCATATCAACTAATCAAATATTAAGGATTTATGAGAAAGTAATAAAAACAAAGTGAGTTCAAGACGAAGGACAGAAAGAAATAGGACAGAATGAATGAATGAATGAAGTAATACGAGTAAATAAAAATCGAGGAAGTTGATGTTAACAGTCGCGCGATGTAAGTAAGCAATCGAGCGATGTTTGTGGTAAGATTAACTGAAATCTAGTAGAGGTTAACAAACCCAACTCCCATGTGTTCGGGACGGTAACCCCCGCGGTTAATGTTACTCTTAGTATGACGGCGCGTCGCCTCTCCAAGACCTCAATCGTACTAACCGATTCGTAAGAGTAGTAAGGCGCAACCAACCACATGATGACTTCCACAAAGGTCACCTTTGACTACCCCTAGGTTTATAAGCCAAGCACCAGCCAAGAGCATGGCACTCTCGGCTTTATTTCGCGCTCAACCAATCTAGGCTTCGTTTTATTTCAACCAATCTAGGCTCAACCAACCCATCGCGCGAACAACACATTCGACTCTAGTAGTTGAGCCGGATGTCTTTTTTAGCCGTCGCCTCATGCGCACTCGAGTGTCACGAGACGCTTACCCACGTTCTACACACATCGCAACCTTGCACCATGCAATATGAGTAGTCTACCTCCGCTCCGGGAGCCGACTCTCTTCCGATTGCAGCCGAGCAACGCACAACATAGCATATTCGTACCGTAGGTACAGCTTCCGAACAACGGTTCGTTGAGCTGATTCATGTGCATAACGCCGCCTTACTACCATGCTCAAAAGTTTGAATAACGCACCCGCGACTACGAGTAAGCAATATCACATTCCCCCGGACGCGACACCGGCGACGGAGCAGGGTAAGGAGTAAGGAGGCCCTTGAGCCACCTATCGACATGCACAACGACGACCCCAAGCCTACCGAGCCCGTGTTCGTCGACTTCGCCTACGTGCTACGGCAAAGTCATCCATGCCGGTCTGGAGCGCCCCCCGCGCGACGTCAACGAGGCCCGCCTCCGACACTAAAAGACGACATGGCACGCGCGCTAAACGAAAAGAAGACACAATCGGCATACGACGAGTACCTACACATCGGGTGCTATGCCTTCGTCGACAACCGCGCCGACACGGCAATTAGCGAGGGCATGGACGACACTAAAGGAGCCAAGACCACGTAGGTTCGTCTCGCGACTGATCTCTTTAATTTGTCAAGAGGGGTAGTGTATGGGTGTGACGAGTGTTGTCATGCAACAATACATTGCAAGACATTCTACATGTACTTGTTATTGAATTGATCCATACTTTTCCATCGGAAGGACGTACAACGTGGCTACGTCGCCACATCAATTAGCAAGGGTATTGTTCTGTATTGTACTGCCAATACATCCCGTTACGTACATGTACACTCAATAAATCTATCTAGCTACACGACGCGCTAGTCTGATTTCCCGAGATAGACAAGCCACGTCGCTAGTATGTTCAGACCGTTACGAGAGCCCTAGCGCATGGCACGAGGACCATTCGAGAACGGGTGCAAGCTAGCTAGGCTGGAGCTATTTAAGCCTAGTGCAGTGGAGGAAGGTGACAGAACCATTTAATCAACTCTGTTGTTTGTTTACAATTTACTATTAAACACTTAAAAGTCAAACATCTTCCATGTCTTTCCTCCATCTACACTTCCACTTGCAGAAGCAATAGCAAAGCATAACACATTTGTGGCAGTAGATAGCTCTTGACAGGCAAACTGCCACACCTTTGTGGCATTATTTTTTACAACAAAAGTCGTAACAAATAATAAACTAATTCAAAGAGCGTAGAAAAACGCATATGTTGCAAAGTAGTTCATGTGATTATTGAAGGTGTGGCGCCCGGTGGCGGCTTTGGAGAGCGCGCTCGCATGCCCGTTGGCACCTACCTCTACCTCCAGGCAATGGGCGATGGTAACCATGTAGCCGTGCTAGGCCCGGCACGGCAGGGGGCTAAACGAAGTACCGGCAACTGCGATCCGCGCGATCAACAGTTGTCGGGAAGACTTGTACGGATAGTTTTGGAAAACATTATATCTGCATCCGAGCGCCAAGAGATAAGTTTGTAATATTCTTTGTGTTGGTTGCTTACGCGATCATGGCGTCGTTTGTACGGACACACGCCCCCGTTACAATGTGTTAGCCCCCCCCCCCCTCCCCCCCCTTTAGCATCGTCAGCGACTAAACGTGTATTCCCCCCTAATCTCGTGCACAGTGCAAGCGCGATTGTCGCGCTAGTCCACCATTCGCGCGTCACGCCGTATAGTAGTAGTGATCAAGACTCCTCTTGCCAATATTTCAAAAGCGTGCTTGCGCAATTTTGGTGTTGTTCATGCGGACAAACGCTCCCCGACAAATTGTGTAAGCCGATATGTACTGCACTTATACTACACTTACACTCGGGCCTTCCAACATGTTTTTCCAAATCCATATACACCTCAGATACCGTCCTATTTGGGGGAATGGGACATGTATTTCATGTGCGTGTGAAGGCGAGGAGAGTTCGGTCGGATTAGCGGTGGGACGCGGATGTTGGAGCTGGCGGCGGACATCCGGGAAGTATCGATAGGGCAAGACGCTCACTCGACGTCGACACGCGCTCTAGAAGTCGAGCCGACCTAAGGGGGGAGAGGTCGACACCAACGGAGCGGAAGATAGCCGCGGCGAGAGGAGCGGCACGGTCTGGCGGAGACGGTCCTAGGGATCGTCCGCCGCCGGAGAAAACAACATTTAAAGAGGCTTTCGATTGACACTTCCGTACCTAACACCTTTGAGGTCGGCGCCCCGATCCGACTCTTTCCCCCAACCCCTCCCCTCGTCGGCACCCATCCTCGACGGAAGTGCCTCGGGCGCTGTAGTGATACGGGTTATCGCGACAACACAACGATCCAGTATCCGAATAGGCGCCCCCTTGCCATTGTAAACCACAACGGGAGGATGCATGGTGCATTTCTCGGATCAAACGCTGTTGAAAATAAGTGGCAGCCGACCGGGACAAGACAAATGCAACGGAAGGACCGACAGACTGCATATATTTGCGGCTATGGTTTTTCTCCCCTTGCCCCGACGGGCAGGGGAAGCGTGTGCTAGGAGGACAGCTGCAACGGGAGGATGGACCGGCTATTTTCTCGGACGAGGGTGTGCGTGGATCGTGTCAGGGCCATTGACCACCTTTGCGAGGGTTGCCTTTCTTCGTTTCCCCCATGGTTCGTGCCTTTGCCTACCTACTTACGATAAACAAGTCTCAAGAAATATGATAATTGACGAGATTGGAGGGAGTTAGCTAGGCTAGTCAAGTCTAGTGCAATGGCGGGAGGAGACACGCTTCTCACACCACTTTTTTCTAGATAATGCAAATAAGACATATATGTAACAACAATCGCGTGAACCTCTCCACTGCGTCCCATTCGCAATAAATCGTGCCAACAGTATGCGACAACGCAAATTGCCACAAGTAGGTTTGCTCGATTAGATAGACAAGCTTAGGCCTTATGGGTTGCCGGGTTGAAGAGCTAGAACGGAACTTGGTGAGCTCTTATTGAAAGAAATTTTCGAGTCGGGATGGGAGTACATGCAACCCGCGTTGGTGTGTCGGTCTTGCCGAAGGCCTTGCACTGCGGGGTATTTACCATCCATGCGAGCGCTACGATTGAATTGGCCGCGCAATGGATATTGAAGAGATAGGCGCCAACGAAGGAGGAATGTGTTGCGTACGCCACGCATTGATTATTGTAATCTCGTAAGTCTGTGGGTTTTGTACTTGTCCCAAGCCTTACAATACTCGTGCATCTCCCCAATGACAGCGATAGCCTTCTCGGTGACGTGGGCGTCTTTAACCACTATCGCATGCGAGGCTCGACACTTTCTCTAGCCGACGTGTTTTTTCTCTGCGTTCATGCTTCCCGTGGGCGGCACTTCGCCGCATTAAGAAAACCCAGTCGGTCAAATATGTTAAGCGGGTACATTATAGTCATCCGACATACGCTTTATTTCGTCCGTGTCGCAAAATCCGTTTCCCGAACAAGGGACACATATTTTGCAGTTTACCTTTAGCAGACAGCTGACAAGAATCACTGTTGCGGGTTGGAGTGCCTATGAGAGAGACTAAGAATGTACATGATCTAGCGATCAAACAGCGACACATAATGCCATTCGTGACAGAACTAGCCCCGCACGCTGATGTCTCCAAAAAATGCATTGATGCAGGCACATTGTCGGGCTCGTTGCACAGAGAGGTCGCCCTCGCCTTACACGCCAAATACGCAGACACATGTATGCGCGAAATGCCTACCGTGGGATGCGTTGGTGGGTTTCGTATCCTCCTCGATATATATCCGCTCATCACAATATGCAACAATTCCCTTCACCCGCTTAAATGTGCGCATATGAATTGAAAGAACAACGATGTTACAAAACTGCATAAAAGTATCACAATCGTCGCAATACTACATAAAATTCTCAAAATCCTACTAAGCATCATATAGGGCGTTGACGAATTCCTCAGCCCCGGACGCCTGCCGCACGTTGCGCATGGAGTGCACCCGGATGGTGGTCGCCAGACACATGGAGGTGTCGAAAGGGTTGTGCATTGGGTTGCTCAGCCCCGAAGGAAGGTACCCTGACGCCTCACTCACGTCGCTCCCATCCTTCACGAGTCCACCTCGCCCGTGCTTCAGCTCCCCCGTAGCCACCAGCTCTACGTCCATCTCTCCGGCCGGGGCGCCTCCATCGCGGTTGGACAGCTTGGCGTAGTCCAGTGGGTCGCTGCCACTCGCCGCCGTTCGCATTTCCATCCGTTTGAAAAAAATAACGATCAGCATGCCCACCAAAATGAGCGACATGCCGGTTAGGTCAGTCACCAGCTCCAGACTCTCCCTACACCACCACCGGCAACAGCAGCATGAGCAGCAGCACAGCCTCAACACTGCAATGCAGGGAAATCAAAGTTCTAGGTTTTCATGTTAGGGTTTTAAACCAGTCTAGCCCTACTACTGTAGCAAACCGAATTAAATTCAGCGAAAAAATGAAGTCGTTAGTTCCAAGCGGACACTCAGCATGGAAAACGAAGAAATACGGTTACTTTTTGCCTTAAAACATTAAACCCTAAAACGGATAGTCAACCGGGAATGGGCTAAAGAGAGGACTTACCCGAGGAACAGAATGGCCATTGCGATGGTGAGCGGCGGCTGAAGGCACCCAAACAGCGACGGAATTGTGGAGTTCAAGTGGCGAACCTGAGCGCGCAACATCACACGTTGGGTTATATAGTACCCTTTTGTGTTCTCAGCCGACAAACATTCGTTTTAAAACTACGTCAGCGTCACATCTCAATTTTTGTGACTACAATGCTCGCGACCAATGTCGATCAGTTTCAGCATCATTGCCATTTCCTATTCTGTTCACATGGGGCAAAGCTAAGCCCATGTGGAAATGACTACCCAGACTCTCATCCGCCACTACAAGTACCCGTCCGCGCAATACAAAAATGTCGTAGTAGTACATTCTCATATATACGGGTACATGTACTACCACTGCATGTGTTGTATTGTTCGCCATATGTTATGGGTGAGGGGGTTACCTTACCGATTTGATAAATGTTACGTATCAGCTGGACGGCGCACATAGTCTGATAATACTACATGGCGTGTAAAATTGCGATATTATGTTATTCTACCATTAATTTGTCAAATAATATAGTATGACATGCTGTTGAGCGAGGTTGGCCCAACTCACCGACCAGGCCTGCCCAGTGTGCGCCACAAAGCTCACACCCACCGCGCAGTACACCACCGCCCCCCACGCGTACAGAGGGACCGGGCCAGCGGAGTAGAAGGCCACAAAGGTGGGGAAGGCGAGGAACATCTGAGCGAAGGCGGCCCAGAGGGTGCAGAGGAAGAAGGCGGTGAAGGGGTATGGGAACCAGACGCTCATAGCACTGAACATGACCTACGACGGGCAGCATGACAGCGGTGAGCCATGATCGAGCCAGGCAGGACTAAAGCTTCGGGTTAAATAGGGCTTTGAAATTTTTTGGGTCACCAAATAATGGTTTTAAACACAATCACAAATGTTTTAAAATTGGCGGTTGTCTCACCAGGAATGAGGAGTAGCTGAGGGTTTGCACGACCAGGATGAGGGTGCCGATGGATTTCTGCGAGGTGAACGCCCCCACGGTGGCCCAGCGTTCCACATGCAGCAGCACAAGCGCGCCGCCAACAGCCAACAGCACACCCACCATCTTTGGCCACGTGAAACGCTCCACACGCAGCAGCCCCGCGATCACCGAGGTGTACACTGGGATGGCGGGCTGTGTGATGGCTGTGATGGAGGGACCCGCCAGGTCGTTTCCAGCCAACACTAACGTCTGTGCGAGCATGACACCAGTGAAGCCGCACCCCATGGTCCACAGGATAACACGGGGGGTGATGTCGATGTCGATTCCCTGGCTTCCCTTCACCCGCTTCCGTTCCTGCAGCGAAAAAGCGTTGATAAAGAAAGGAGGTGGATAGAAGAAAAAACAAGCGCGAGCGAGCGAATGTGTGTGTGTGTGTGTGTGTGAGAGAGAGAGAGAGAGAGGGAGAGAGAGAGAGAGAGGGAGAGAGAGAGAGAGAGAGAGAGAGAGAGAGAGAGAGAGAGAGAGAGAGAGAGAGAGACAGAGAAACTCCGTGCGTGCTTGCGTGTGTACGTGCGTGTATGTGTGTGTGTGTGTGTACGTGCGTGCGTGTGTGTGTGTGCGCGCGTGTGTGTGTGTGTGTGTGTGAGAGAGAGAGAGAGATAGAGAGAGAGGGAGGGAGGCTTTGTTTGCATAACATTATCCATGATAGACAGAGACCGTGTTTGCGTTTGAGTGCCTTTCTGCACACTTGTCTGCGTACGTCTGTACTTGTGCGTGCGTGTACATGCCTTATGTGTGTGTGTGTGTGTGTGTGTGTGTGTGTGTGCGCGCGCGCGCACTTGTGTATGAGTGTGGGAGTGTGTGCGAGCGCGCGCACGTTTCTGTGCCTCCGTGCCCGTGTGTGTATCTACGTGTGTGTGCGCGCGCGAGCGTGTGTGTCAATGTGTGTGTCGATCTGTATGTATGTTTGCCTGCATGTCGTCTATCTATCTGTGCATGTCATTTAGAGGCTGGGGGGGAGATGAGCGAGACAAACATTTAGGTAGTTACACGGGTGTGTTCGGTGGTTTGGGGGGGGGGGGGGGGGGGGGGGGGGGGGGGTTACCTGGTGCGCAACAATCGCTAGAAAAGGGAGAGATAGAAGCATGCGAAAGGCAGCAAAGGCCATGAAGGGGATGTGCGCCAACGCAGCGTGGCTGACGTCTGATAGAAACAATAATACACGAAACGCTTCAGTTTGTTGTTTGAAGGGCTCAAGACGTGCCGCCGAGGCACAGCTCGCTGCAAGCAGGGCCGGGATAACAAGGAGGGAGGAAGGGGTGGGACGCACTGTGCATGGTCGCGAAGAGGAACTGGTTAAAAAGAAGCACGCCGCACACCATCCCTGGCGTTGGCCCATCCAGTGCTTCCAACGCCGAACCGCAAAAATTCTGTAAAAAAGCGAAGTCGAAGCGTCAGCCCGATGACAACCCGCGCGCTCCGCACGTCACCGCCTCAAAACAATTGTAGCATCGCCGTTCGCCGTACCTGCCACCGCGAGGGCTCAACGGAGCCCGAGGCGAGCGGGAACTCGGAACCGGGCCCCTCGTCCAGATCCCCGGCGTCGCTTCCCGCAGCTTGTATCTCGGCGTACACGGCGGCGCCCCCCCAACCGGCGGCCCCACTCCTGCCGCTATCCGTACCGCGACGACCATCCTCGCTGTCGTCGCGCTCTGAGTCCATTCCTGTTGAGTGCGGAGATAAACCCGACGCGAATTTGGGGACGGGAAAGGGGAGAGCGATAGGTCACCGAGAGGGCTCAAGCTGAGCGTTGTCCGTAATGAGGCTGGCGACTTATGGCAGTGTGCGAATCCGTAGTGTGGCCGAAGCGTTATGGAGATCGTCGCCAGCGCTCCTTATTTATGATGATTGCGTTGCAATTCCGCTGCTGCTGCTATTCCCGCCAGTCGGCGTATTCAATAATAGTCAATTTTTTACAAGTCGGCGTATTCCCATATCGTCCATCTCAATTTATTTCAGCAGGCGCGGATTCTGGTGGATGACACGAGGTACCTGTACTTGTACGTACGGGTCGCACTATCGCTGCTACCTGAGCACAGCGCCACGAGCCTGCTTCAATACTGCAGGGCGCGCTGCAGCGCGCGTGGGTGAGGAGAGCGGAGTGATGAGTGTTGAAGAACATGAATGAAAATAATGGTTACAAGAAGAACATGATGAGCACGGACAGGAAAAGTGCGAGGGGAAACAAAAGGGCAAGAGTGACAAGAGGATCACGGAATCCAAAGCACGGCAAAAGGAAAGCACTACATTGTGCACACGCCAAGATTCCTTCGAGACTCGGGTTTCACCATATTGTCTCTGCATTATTGCGATATAAGGACTTTAAACATCTCACCCTCATGAATGCTATGGATCCGACCACCTTTATCGTGTGGTGGTTGGAGTCTAAGGCGGAGGTCTGTAACAAGCAAGGGTTTGTTGAATTTTGGTCGGCAACCTCGACGTATTCTACTCGCAACCATGCGAGCGTATTTTCGCTTCATAGCCAAATAAGTCAGAATAACCAAGCCAAGACCAAGCTCATGTATTTCGTGTCGAGTGCTGACCCCCAACGTGGTCGACGAGTTGTCGACGCTCTCCTTGTTGCTTTCCTCCCGTCTCCGAGGTTCCGCTATGCACTTCTAATTCATGCCATGGACCTCACGATGTAGCGAGCGGAAGACCTAACTGATTGCGAGAACCGACTTAACCTCGTTTGTGTGGAACTGAAGCAGCTATTGAAACCTCTCGACGAGTCTACACTTGTCGTCGCTTTCGTCCAAGGGCTACGTGCGAAATTCAAGACTGCTGCTCAACCTTTTTCTACGGGTGTTGTCGACCCTTGGTTCTGTTCAGGTACTTTACGGGCGTGAACAAGGTGAGTTTCAAGTTGACATCATCGCAATGTTAATCTTTGCACACTACTTTCTATTCCTTCATTGATCTCAATCTGCATGCTTATTCAGAGTCGGAGATTGATATCGAGGACTGCCCTGAGTTTCGTAAAGTGAAAGACATCCAAAGTCGTCGAAACTTCTCAGAAATCCTAGACTGTGTGGTTATCTCACGATTCGCTAAGGGAAGGGACATGATGCTTCCGATGACTGAGTACGCCCCACCTTTCATGGTCCTATTTTAACAAACCTAAATTACATTTCCCCTTTAACATCCATTCAGTCGACTACCCCTTCTCGATTTAAGTTTTTTTTTTTGCGACATGCAACTTGTGGGAGCTTCGACCTACGAATCATTCTATCGAGAGGTGGACATATCGAAAACATCGGAGGACAACAAGAGGGACATCCGTTTTAACCACGACGAGGTCCTAGCAGTGGCGAAATGGCAGAGGCACTTGCGTGAATGGAAGGCCCGTCTTGACGGAGAGCAACTTCGACAAAATAAGGCGGAGCAAGAAGCGGGTTGGAAAGATGTTCCTAAAATGGAGGACGGGACAGACGTCGGGGTGAAGTTCGCAATTGTGGAAGGTGCGAGGTCCATATGTGATATTAGAAAACTAATACCTAATACGACATTGACATTACGGTCACATGGCAATATATTATCAACAGTATTTGCTGTCCATATCGGGACCATAATATCATTGCTTTCCTAACAGCCAACAATCACGGCATATATATCATCAAAATAGTGTGTTTATCAAGCCGTAACAGTTTGGGCGCTTGCTACGTTGTGGTAACTCCATTAACACGACTTGATGAATATTTATTATTCCGTTCGTTGTCCGTGCATAACAAGAATTCGCATGTCATGCGACATTTCGCGGAGGAACTAAAGGGAATTTCATTAAATGTCATATTATTTTCATAGGCGACTTCAAATACAAGAAAGAGGACATCGCCACTTTCGTCAAGAGCACCTCCATGTCTATTTCCCTCGTCATCACTGACTCTAACTACGGAGTGTTAAAAGGAGACCGCATCTCGTCTGAGTTCGACCTACCCGAGGACAAGTGGGGGGTCAAAGAGTTTGAGCAAGCGATTCAAGTGGTGAGGGACGCTATCGGCACCTTGGAAAACACCCGGTGGGTTTTCTTTGTTTCATCCAAGCAATTAGGTGACGTTCTTACGGCGCTTGCAGCAAATAACATGTGCCTCAAACTCTTAGTGTGGACGAAGCAAACCAACAAGCCTGCCCTTGGGCGGTCATGGCGCCATAACTGTGAGTATATTGTGTTTTGCTGGGCGAGACTCGGGGAGGGAGACGCGGAAAGGTTTGTTGTGCCATGTCCCGCTGATCCCGAGCGCTACCTCACATGTTTTGAATCCCCACCGGTGGCGAAGCCCTTTATGTTCGAGGGTGACATCCTGAATGCTTACCAAAAGCCGGTTAGTGTCACGCGCCGCGTTTAGGACTACGCGGCCCTTGATGAGGGGGTTGTGATCGACTTGACTTGCGGGAGTGGCACCACCTGTGTAAGCTTCCTACTCTCCCCTATCTCTTGTTAAGCCATCGGAAGTGTATCGATTATTTTTGAAACGTATTTCCATACCCCTTTCCATAACAGATCGCCGCGGCATCCAGAGGGATAACTGAGCGTGGGGATATGCACTTGATAATGGTGGAGAAGAACCCTCGCCAACATCGTGGAGCCTTGGACCGCATATCTGTTTGGGAGTCATCAACCAAGATGGAACGGGAGACGGTGTGCACGAGGCAAGAGGAAGAGGACGCATTGAAGGAGAAGCTTAGGGCTGAGTGGATTGCGGAGGAAGAGGCTCTGAAAAAGAGTAAGGAAGAGGAGGAAGAGGAACAAGAAACGGAAGAGGAAGAGGGAAGTTGTAGTGGCTCGTAATTATCCTTGTGCTCATTTCATTCAGTGACATGCCATGAATGGTGCTCTATAATCAGAATATCATCATACATCCGAAAGTTTTGTTTCATCATTATTTCCACGTCTGTATTCTTGCAAAAATATTGTCCGATTTTCGAAAGTGACACAAGGTGCATGGCTTCTATTTTTTTTCCTTTTGCCTTGATTATGGGCGGATTAGAGCTATTTTTACAATGTCGAAATTTTGAGAGGTCAACCCACATTCATTTGGCCGACCTACCTTTTTTGTTGGTTGCATGTTTCACCCTCGATGATGTTGTTCAGCATGTTCGCGATTCCATGCCCATAACTCGGTCCAAGTGTAACAGCATGTCTGGGTATCTCCTGCGGAAGTGACCCAATATCCTTCCTCTGAGAATGTGGTTCATAATGCCATCGCTGCCCGACTCTCCACCATCCAACTGATCTCAGATGAAGACTCTCGCCGATTCAGTGGCCGCAATATATGATATCTAGCGCGACGCCGATGTTACTGTGGCGTCCACAGAGACTGTCGTCGCTGCTACCCTTAAACCTCATGCGTCTCCTATCGCCGGCGCCCTTTGAGCATTGCCAGCGTGTTTGACACCTCCTCGACACGGAGTTGGATGCCTCCTTTGCTTCAGCCGATGCATGGCTTCTTGATTCCTTCCGCGCCTTTTATCCCGCTTGCGTGTCCCGCTTCCGACTTCTTAACGATATCCAACACCATGTCGAGAAAAGTGGTGATGGCATCATGATGATGGAGACGAAGACTGATGTTGGGCTCGACAATATAGTGGTGCCGCCCCAAGATATTGCATCTCCAACCCCTCATGCTGTGTCTTACATCCCTTCTCGTGCTTCCCTCCCACAAGTCTCCTTTCGATAACAATCATTAAAAGAGAGCCCCTACAACTGCAACGGCACAGCATACGCCTCCTCCGCAGTCGCCCTCTACACGTGCCGCTCGCACGGCGCCTCTGATATCTGTTTCCGCACTCATTCGTTGCTTGCGCAGGTCGTCCCCACAAGTCCTAGCTGTCCCTTCATTCTTAATCCGCTTTGTCGCGTCGATCATGAGCTTCCAGTTGAGTGGCGTGCATCCACTCATGAGGGGTGTGGTACCTCAGCCTCCACGCTCCCAATCTAATACAGAAGCAGTTATGTCAATGCAGGGACTGTCATATTCTCACCTCGGGAGTGGCAGCCACTCAGCCAACGACATGACACCGAATCCTATGTCAACAAGCAATGGAGCTCAGCTTCCACGTCTTTTTCTTCATAGATTTCATCTCAGCCGGCGGTCATCGTCGCCAGAGCTCATCGCCATCGCCGGAGCTCATCTTCCACGTCACCCTCTTCAACAATTCCATATCGAGTCTGACCAAGCACATCGGCATATGGCCACATGTTGTGCGCGACGCACACCTATTTGTGTTGTCATGCGCTGCCCCCTTGATGTATTGTTCTGACTTAAATGTTTGTCTTCTATTCAGTCAAGAGGGCTGTTGAAGTACCTGAATGAAGACGGTCATTTACTACATTAAGTATGGCGGTTAATGTATTGGACTGGTGTAGAATATGATAGCAAGTATACATTGTTTACAGTGACTGCTTATATTAAATGTGAGCTCCGAACACGCAGTCAAGTAAACACGACTTGCTGCCCAGTCCCAAAGGGAACGCGCAGTTTACTCTATGAGGGCGTCGACACAACCCTCCTCAGCTTCCTATCGACAAGACATGCCCCACAGGGGTCTTACTATATTATCAATTAGTACTAGAACAAGTTAGCTACATGTGTGAATGCTACACTAGACATGAGCTTGCAGCTCCGCTTGCAATTTACTACCTTGTCTCCTTCACGATTCAACAGTCTCAACCTCCTTTTGCATCACACACACACACACACACACACACACACACACACACACACACACACACACACACACACACACACACACACACACACCCACCTTGCTTAAGTGTGTAGCTTCGAGAGTCAGGACGAGTATAGCAAGTGACTTTCCCTTCCAACATGGCTGCATGGGATCACGGGTTGCGTACAAAATAGAAAGGAAAGGCAATTAAATGAATAAAGACGGAGCGGAGAGTAGTAGATGGATGAAAATGTTTATTGGTGTGTGTGATTTAAGTGATGGTGCAAGAGGCGTGGACTAAGGTGCCTAAGGTGGTGACTAAGGTGGACGGAGTGGGAATGGCGGGTCCGGACGTGAGAATAAAAATATCGTCGAGTGTTGGCAAAAATAAAATGGTGCAAATGTTATCCATACATGTGAACGTGTTTATCATGCTTTGCATAGAAATGTGTTGGAGAGCACAAGAATCATGACGGAAGGCATGCTTGATATAGTGAGTGGCTCGGCTGGCGGGGTCCTTGCCGCAAGTTGCCACAACGATAGGCGGGGAGCAAGCGGGAGCGCGTTCCTCGTCTAAATGGGATCGTGTTTACATATCCCTCCGTAGGACTACTAATGGACACATCTGTACGCTAGACTCCGGGGGAGTCTTGGCCCTCCACCTATATGTGTTCGCTATAGGTTTACGCCGCTCAGTCGCGATGCGATGCGATGGGCTTATATACACAATATGTTCCTATCGGGTACCGACTTTTGGCGGTACTTGGATAAGGCGTACAGCTCCGTTCCGGGAAGCGGCGGTTCTATCCCCCTTCATGCCATTCCATGTGTACATGGATTAACAAGTTATGGGCCCTCCGCGTTTACGCGGGGTTTACTAGGGCACCGGCCGGAGTTTGTCCATTAAGGGGGAGTGTTTACATATCCCTCCGTAGGACTACTAATGGACACATCTGTACGCTAGACTCCGGGGGAGTCTTGGCCCTCCACCTATAGGTGTTCGCTATAGGTGTTCGCCGCTCAGTCGCGATGCGATGCGATGGGTTTATATACACAATATGTTCCTATCGGGTACCGACTTTTGGCGGTACTTGGATAAGGCGTACAGCTCCGTTCCGGGAAGCGGCGGTTCTATCCCCCTTCATGCCATTACGTGTGTACATGGATTAACAGATCGCAGTTCTTTTATGGTCGTATGTATGTTGTGCGTTAGATGCGTTAGCGGTGTAGCCGTACGTTGCACTCACCGCGATGATGGCAGAAGAAGTAAAAGCACTGGTACTCCGCGTAGGCAAGAAGAAGGAGGTAGGACCGTTCGACACCGATGATGAATAGCCTTAGGGTGGAATGTAGCCTCCACGAGCGAGCGGTCGGGCAGCATGACGGTGCCACGAGGGGGCGTTTCCTCCTCGAAAGTAGTGGGTAGCATAAAACATTGAATCTTATCGTCGAGGTAGTAGGCAGTGCCTTCGATGAAAGTAAAATTCTCCGAGTAGAGTCATTTCACGTCGTTGTTGCGGAGCAACTGCGTGGCTGCGAGAATCTGGAGATCAACAACCACCACGCATGTGTGATCCATGGATGTGGGCCTGTGGGGATTGGGCTAGCGGACTGGCGGGGGCTCTATGATACCCATGGCGACGGCTTCGCCGTGAAGCCGCATGAATCATCCGCCGGGGCGTCTATAATCCGCATGCCGCTATTTCGGAGGAAGAAGTCGCGCCCCTGTGGTGGACACGGGGTTGGCATACATGTTTGCGGTGGTGGTGATGGAGGGCTCCGCGGCGCCGGAGGGCGTCGGACCACCCGGGTATTATATGCATGTGCTGGCCGAGAGCTAAGTTTGCGCGATCGTGACGGCGGGGATGGCGAGCGGTGGCGGCCGTGCGCGTCGTTTGCGGAGTGAGGAGCATCCTTTTGCGGAGGGCGAGAATGCAGCACATCGTCGTGTGTTGGGAGATTATCGCAGCGACGGCTCCGCAGAAGCGTGTCGGCGATCGTCACCGGGGGGGGGGGGTTGTGTCTTTGCTGCGAGGCGTTGGAGGGTGGCGGTATAATCGGCGCGGAACATGTCGTCCGTCGCTTTCACGCTTGCGTTAGGCTGCCAAGCTTCGCGGAGGCGGTCTCTCGCTCCAGCTCGTGTGGCTTCGTTGGCGTCGCGGGGCCAAAGGGGAGCAAGAAGGTCATGGCGTCGAGCGCGCGGAGGCGGCGCATAGCGGCGACCATGCTCGAAAGGCTCCTAGCACTGGCGTTGGGCGGGCGCAAGTCCAGCACGTACGTCTTGTCTCACGAGAAAGTTGCGCCTTGCGTGAAAAATTCCGTGAAGGCGATGTCGAGGATCATGTCAAAGCCGATGTACTCGATTTAGACGTTCTTCACAATGGATCCGCTCTCCATGCGGAAGGCGGTCAGGATGCGCATGTTGAAGTAGACGGTGGTGGGTAGGACCGAAACATGGCCATATGGGGGTTCGCGACGAACATGGCGCAACGGGATGCCAGAGGTGTGCGGACGCACCACCATGGTTCGCGGCTTGTCTACATGGGTCACTACAAAACCACTCCGGCGACGGGTATCGTGCGCTGGCGGCATCCAACAAAAGAGCGACTGCGGCGGCGCCGTTGTTGTTGGAGTAGAAGCACTCGATGTTCGCGTTGTGCCAAAATAAGTACGTCATACTTTTGTAGATGTACAAGACGCTCGGAATATCTCCCGTTTTGGTGTGCGTCAAGCGACCGAGCAGGGCGCGGAGGCGGTGGTCGATGACGAGCGTCCAAGCGTCGTCGCAACAAGTGCGCATCCTGTCCTTTGAGCTCCACGGATGAGCCGCTCCTGGGCTCGTGTGGCGCGACGCGAGAGCAAGGCGCGGACTATAGCGTCGCTGACGGTGTGAAGCACGACAATGCAATGGGCTTCTTCAACGCTTCGGCTGGTTGATGGAGGCGGGCTTGCGCGGTGCTCCTATCACTGTTGTAAGTAATTCCTAATGCAGATTAGTTACAGAGAGCTAATGTATGCTCTGATAGAAGTCCGTATGTACAGGACATCACCTAGAATGTCTGAGCGCGATATCACAAACTAGCGCACAGACAGCTGACAGCGACAGCTGACACACACTCTTGTCTCGACACCAGCCGCCACCCAAGGCTGGTCGTGTAGCGTACCTGTAACCATCACGTTACAGTATCTTCCTTATCGAACCGTGCATACCACGTTCAACAGGTTATGGAGCCCTCCACCTGAAGGTTACGCGAGACGACAGTGCCTTTCGGCGTGCAACTTGGACACTCGCCCGAAGGCAAAGCCATTTTTTTTTTTCGAATAATCATACTTTACTCTGTATATTTATTTCCACTTTCTCTACCACCTACTCTACTCTGGGAGGTGGAGCATCTTGATGTGGTGACGGCATCCTTGGAGGCCGATACCGAGGAGGAATCTACATGAGGCAGCCGGAAGGATTCCGTCACACCGACATCAATGCAGAGGAGCGAGTGTGCTTGTTGAAGAAATCATTGTACGGCCTCAAGCAAGCTCCTAGGAACTGGAATAAGACAATCACAGCATGGCTAGAGGAGTATGGCTTCAGCCAATCCAAGGTGGATCCCGGCATTTACGTCTTCATCAAGGAGGGTGAGCTTTATTTCTTAGCGTTGTACATGGACGACATCATCATCATCATGAACCATGTAGCTTCATCGTTGGGTTCAAGTCGGCTTTCGGCAAAAGGTTCAACGTGCAAGACCTCGGTCCAGTGTCTTGGTTGTTTGGCATGACAGTCGAGCAAGGCAACCGCATCATCAAGATTTGACAACAGCAATACGTCTTAGATATTTTGGAGAGCTCTAACATGACTGCAAGCCAGTGAGCTCACCTATGGCTGTTGATGCTTTTAGCAATTGTGTGGAGACCTCGACATCAAAGTTGCCTCCCGGTCTAGTGCCGTACCAAAGCTTTATCGGTAGCTTGTTGTACGCTTCCGTAAGCACACGGCCCGACATCACCATGGCTGTTCATCACACATGCCCGACATCACCACGGCCCGACATCACACTGCCCGACATCACACGGCCCGACATCACCACCTTAGCAGGTACATGTCCGACCCCTCTCAGTCACATTGGAAGCAAGCCAAAAGGGTGCTCCGCTACGTCAAGGGGACCGCAGATTCGGTGTTGATGTACGGTTGCGCACTTTCATCAAAGGTGATAGGATGGCCAGATTCTGACTACGCCAGTGATATTGGCGAGCGGCCCTCTCGCACGGGGTATGTGCTCATGCTCAACGGTGGAACGGTGAGTTGGAAATGTCAGCGGCAACAAACTGTGGCGCTGTCGACAGCGGAGGTAGAGTATATTGAGCTAACTGCGGCCACTCAGGAGGCGATGTTTTTGAAGCAACTGCTCCATGAGTTTCACCAAGACTCCGGGTCTCCCATCACAATTCACGAGGACAATCCGAGCCGTATTGCACTCAGCAAGAATAGCATGACAACCGGACGCAGCAAGCACATGGACGTGAGGTACCACTTATGTCGAGAGAAGGTGAAGAGCGGAGACATCGAGGTGCAATATAGTGCGACGGAGAACATGCTTGCTGATGTGCTTACCAAGCCATTAGTGAGTGCAAGGCACGGCAAGTTGTGCAATACCATCATGGGATTGCCTGCGTAGCAAGGGGGAGTGTTGCGATACGTAGTTTGTGTGGTAATCAAGTTGCAACACAGAAATGTTGGTCAAATAGCATCGTGATAGTATGGCTGTGACTCAGCACTATAAGATGATAAGCCAATCAACAGTAGAGAGGATTGGGTCGCTGATGGTGGCAAGTTGCTGAGCGTTAGATATCATCTAAAGGCTCAGAATATACGTTGGCGTGTGCTTACCACAAGGTGACTGCGTGTCCTGTGATAGGCAAGTGCTAGGCACTTGCTGAGGGTGAGATGACATGCGGTGTCACTCACCGAGTACAAGTGTTCCTTTTCGCCCCCTCAACTTTAACAATTTGGTGGGATTGGTATCGTTACCACGGTGGACCACCACATGAACCGCCCGATTTACGGCGCGCCGCTTTTCTGAGGCAACAATAACAACATCCGTTCCGGCACGGCGCTGGACGTGCCGCGACGGCCCCAAGTGAGACACCTAGTTCGTAAGCTCCGCGCACGGTCGCCACATTATCGGCCCGATCAACACCGCCGTGACGCAACATACGTAATTCCACATGGACCCCCTACTCTCCGCTTTCATCGGCCGCCTCCGTGGCGCGCGGGCGCCTCACGAACACCGATTTCGATGCCATCAACGCGTGCGTGATTGTTGAACGTGGTATGCACGGTTCGATAAGGAAGATACTGTAACGTGATGGTTACAGGTACGCTACACGACCAGCCTTGGGTGGCGGCTAGTGTCGAGACAAGAGTGTGTGTCAGCTGTCGCTGTCAGCTGTCTGTGCGCTAGTTTGTGATATCGCGCTCAGACATTCTAGGTGATGTCCTGTACATACGGACTTCTATCAGAGCATACATTAGCTCTCTGTAACTAATCTGCATTAGGAATTACTTACAACACTCCCCCTCAAGATAGCTAAGGTGTGTCTTGTGACCAGATGGAAGTGATTACAGAATTCCTTCTACAAAGTGTGTCGCTGCATGGGTCCAGATGTCCCCAGAATGGCGCTCCTGTGTTTCACGAGTGCAGGTCCAGGTAGTGGCTTGGTCAGCATGCCAGCGACCATGTCACCGG
This sequence comes from Tetraselmis chui, assembly GCA_026401115.1. Classification (NCBI taxonomy): domain Eukaryota; kingdom Viridiplantae; phylum Chlorophyta; class Chlorodendrophyceae; order Chlorodendrales; family Chlorodendraceae; genus Tetraselmis; species Tetraselmis chui. The sequence continues at coordinate 49,142 of JAPMLY010000879.1, forward strand.
TGGGTAGGTACCGTAGTTTGACGGTCCCCAGCTGTACGTGGTCCTTCACGAAATGATACTTCAGGTCGATGTGCTTGGTCTTCTCGCTCACCAGTGCATTCTGCGAATAGGCGATGCAGCTCTGGTTGTCTTCCCAGATTGTGGTCGTCCCGCTGACAGGTCGACTGAAGATCTCCGACAACATCTGTCGAATATGGATGGCCTCCTTAGTCGCGTCCGCTGCTGAGTAGTACTCAGCCTCGCATGTTGACTGTGCGACGCAGGACTGTTTCCTAGACTTGTAGCTTACTGCACCTCTGCCCAGTGTAAAAAACAAATCCCGATCGTGACCGGCGTGTCACACTGTCATTGCCCCAATCTGCATCAGCGAAGCCTGTAAGTTGGAGAGTGTTGTCCTCACCCCCCCCCCAACGTCAGGCTTATGGCTGGAGACCCTTTAAGATAGCGCAACACTTTCTTAAGGGCCTGCATGTGGGCCACTGTAGGGTTCGCTTGCGCAGAGCCCAGAATGCTGAGCGCGGTCGAAAACGTCCGGGCGAGTGCATACAGCGGCATATTGCAAACTGCCGAGCAGACTCGGGTAAACGTCCCGGTCCGCGCCTGTGAGGGGTACAGCCGTCTGCTTGGAGAGCGCAGCCAAAAAACCGGGGTCCATCGGGAGACACGAGGGTTTGCAGTCCACCATGTCATGTTTTTCAAGCAGTTCGCGCACGTATTTGCCTTGATCGAGGCTGATGGTGCGCGCCGCTCTGTCCCTGGTGATGTGCATGCCGATGATGTCGGACAGGTCACCCTGATCCTTGATGTCAAATCGGGATCGCACCAGCGCGGTGAAGGCCACCCGCCAGGCGGTGTTGTTTGCACGCCACAGGAATGTCATCCACGTAGAGGGCAATCATGGCGAAGACGCCGTCGGCCTCAAAGATGTAGATGCATGGGTCAGAGATCAGCTGGCGCCAGCCTTGAGAGACTAGCCAGTCGCGAAGCAGCTCGTTAAACTCCCTGGGGGACTGCTTCAAGCCGTATAGGCACCGGCGGAGGTGACAGACATTGGTGGTACCGTCATCGAACCCCAGGGGCTGTCTGATGTAGACATCCTCCTTGATGGGTGCGTACAGAAACGCCGTGTCGATGTCGAGACCGCCCAGGTCGAGGTCACGAGCAGCGGCAATACTGAAGAAGACGCGGAGGCTAGCTAGTCGGATGACGGGTGAGAACGTCTCCGTGTAGTCAATCCCCTCGCGCTGGCTGCAGCCTTTTGCGACAAATCGTGCCTTGTATCGAGAAACAGCCCCAGATGCGTCTGTTTTAGCCTTGTAGACCCACATGTTGTTGACCACGCGGCGTCCAGCGGGCAGGGGAACGAGATCCCACGTCTGGTTGGACGTCAGAGAGTTGAATTCCACCTGCATGGCTGTTTGCCATTCCGCGGACTGTGGACTAACCAAGGCATCCTTGTAGGATGTGGGTTCAACACAGACGTTTGCGGACACCCATAGCGACATCACTCACAGGTCCTTCAGAGTGCCTGTGACGTGGCTGAGCTGTCATCATGGAGAAGTCAGGGAGTGGAAAAATGTCGTCCATGTGGTCGGACAGGTCGTGCTCACACGAGTCAGTGACACACACGCGCGGCACAGCAGAGACATGGGCAACATACTCCCCCATAGCGAGTAGGCGGTCCGCGAGGGCGAGCGGGTCTGTCGACCTCCTCCACACACCCTGTGTCATCTGTGTCCAGGGTCAGATTTGGGAGGGGGTGACTTTCAGGGGAAATGGGGAGAGCCTCTGTGTCTGCACACACATCAATCGACGAGGCGACAGGGTGGGATGTCCCAAACCCGGGCACACTCTCTGCAAACTTGACGTGAACAGACGTGGTGATGCGCCTGGTCGCGGGGTTGTAGATACGATACCATGGGGAGTTATGAGAGTACCCCACCAGCACACCTCGGAACGCTTTCATGCCAAGTTTCCGTCTGAGGCTATCATGTACCTTGGCAAATGTTGCACAGCCGAACACGCGAAATACTGACGCGTCAGGGACTGCGCCTGTGAGAATGGTGACAGGGACCCCCCCGGACGGGCCAACAGCCCGACTGTAAGTACGGTTACGGAGGTGGACCACAGTGCTGATCGCGCATGACCACATGCTGTTAGGCACATACATGGCGTGAAGCATTGAGGACGCGCAGTCACGCAGTGTGCGCCACGGGCGTTCTGCTTTCCCAAGCATGTGATGTGCATAGGGCGCCGAGAATTGAGTGCTGAAACCCAATCTCGCGCACATGAGCTGCGTGTTCGCGGCCTCGAAAACCGAGTCAGGAGGAAAAAACCCGAAGGCCTAACCCAAACGAACTAGATGGAAGGTGTGCCACAACATCGGCACCGCCCTCCTACAAAGCACTGCAAAGATAAGAACCCAAAGTACCATTAAGAGCAGCAGAAAGATGTTTAAAGCATTCGTTTCGCCGCACATCCCATTACTGTAGGATTATTAATCTTCCTGCACGGATTGCATCGACTACACTAACATCTTAAATTCGGATCCGCATCATCATATCATCGTCGATTTTGGATGAAATGATTCGCCGCACGTACATGTGCATTTACTAGGTAGGGACGCCGTCCAGCAGCAAACGTTCATGGTTTCTAATATAAAAGAGGCCTGTGGGGTCTCTTCATCCTCCTTTTTCCGTTTGGCTCGGTCGTGGTTTCCATTTTTTTTCTTGTGGTGTAGTACACTTTCCTATACGCGAGCATTGCTGAAATGTTCGTAATCCGTATGTGCGGGCGGCTACATGTATTGGTACTACAGGTGCAGGTACGTACTCGTACTGGTAAGGATTATACTGCTAGCAGGAGGCGAACCGGCCGGCGTGCTGCCGCCTCTGTTTTAAATTGCACAATTGCACAACTGCACCTCAGCTCCAGTGAGTCTGTCGTCCGCCTGTCGCCCCGACTCGTCCCCCCCTATATTCTCGCTCTCGTGCTTGAGAAGCTACGCGGCACCCCATATATCCCAGTTCGAGGAGCCTCACCCCTGCAGCTCGAGGAACTCGAAGGACGAAAAGTGCGCGCCAGGCCTCCGTCGGTCAAATAAACGGATTCCTAATTATTATCATTGTTTTAAACAAAAGTCCTTGATGGCGGTCTTGCTTTTCGACACAGCGCCGCAACCAAAAGCCTTGGCATAAACCGACCGGTATTTTTGTCTAGCGTCGTAAGGCCCACTTCGTCATTTGTTTTGATCCTTAATTATGCCTCATCTGCCTATACCATACGAGAAAGCCGCCGCCTTAGCTGCGTCGAACTGCGGAACTATCTTTTTCCCGTTTAGACCGCACCAAAAGATTGGATATTGAATGTGAAGAAGTTTAGCGCAGTGGGAGCCAACAGGGATGTGGCCTATCCTAGCTAAGCAAGGGTGGTGGTGCACATGTGGCTTGCAGGGAGGAGTGGCATTCATTGTGTAGTGTAGTGTGGGGGGAGGTGCAGAGCTGGGGCGAGGGCAGCATGAGTGGCCTGCTGGAGATTGCAAAGCGCTACCACAGCGCTGGGGGAGATGCACAGGCATTTGCGGAGCTTCGGGCGGCAGTGCTGGCGCCAGGGAGTGCACAGCTAGTGGCGGATCTGCAGGCAGTGGTGGAGACGGACCCGCTGAGCCTGAAGGTGCAAAAACATAACCTTTGCTTGCTTATTGGCTCAGTACTCTCTGGCATAATGCTCTCGGTGAAAGGTAGCTGATGCATGCGGTTATTTTGGCAGGACTGCCTCCGGGTCGTCTTCCTGGCGCTACAGGCTAGCGCTGGTGACGATGAGGCGGCGAGGCAGCAGTGCAGTGAGCTGCGTTTTGCCGTGCTGTGCGCCGCACTGCAATGGACCGTGGGCCTGAGCGAGCGCGACGCGGCAGTGTCAGAGCTGCTCATCCAGTTAGACTGTGCACCGATGGAGGGTTTGCAGGAGGTGGTGGAGGGAGTCATGGGCGTCTTTGAGGCCCGTGGGCTGGAGGGGCTGAATGCGATGGAGCTCCTCCCGAAGTGCATCCACCTGCTGAGCTCCGCGGACAGCATCACTCAGGAAGGTGATCGCGCACCAGCAGCAGTCAGTGTGGCACCGTTGCAGTAACAAGTCAATAGTTGGGTGAAACAGTGGGGTGCCTCGTTAATCTGTGGGGTGGGGCCTTCAATGGTGTACCTGTGCATTTGTGATATTCATTGCCCTGACTTCAATTCACTATCTCTCCACCTTGATCTTTCACACAAAACAGCGACTATACGATCTCATGTCACTGTTGCTTTGCCTAGTTTGAGCAGCGCTTGCAGAACCTATCACGCAACTTCTCACTGGTAGCTCTGAATCTGTTAGATGGATCTGCGATGCCGGTGGCCGCCTACATCGAGTACACTCTTGAGAAACTGCTCGGGTTGAGTTGGCCGGGCAGTGGTGTGGCACGAATGCTGAAGGTGCTGCGCGATGTGGCCATGCCACAAAAGACTCGAGTGGAGGTTGCACAAAAAGTTGGCACCCAACCTTCCTCCTGTGGCGTGCATCGGCTTCAGTGCTTGCATTGATGGAGTGCCGCTATCGCGAAAGTGGATGGCGTTTGATATCGCCGTGTGAATTCCTGATGGGGCTGGCTCTGCAGGCCTTGCGTTATTGTCGAGAGGAGAAGGTGCAGGAGCTGCCTGCGCTGACTTATCAATTGCTACTGCTCGCAAATAAAGGGATGAAGGGTAGTACGCTTAAGGTAGGGGGCCTCTTTCGCAGTTCCGAATGGTTCTAGCGGTCTTACAAGTCTTATGGGCCTACATTGTGATCCTTCGGTTTTGCCACAGGGGCTCATCGACGAAGTTTCTCGCCGTGAAAAACGTCTGCGCTGCAAGCGTGACGCAGAGGTTGAGTTGAAGGTGAGTAATGCCTCTCTGCACCCTCCCTTACAAATAGAAACCCAAAGATACGCAGTGTTACTCATACACCTACACATAGATGAAGACACACAGACACATTTATACAAACGCACACACACATACACACACACACACACACAGACACACACACACACACACACACACAGAGACACTACTCAGAAAGGCACACACCACGTACACAGACACAAACACACGCTCACACGCATACGCACACTTGATTGTTCACACACACACACACACACACACACACACACACAGATGGATACAAAAACATAGACACGGACAGAAGACGCAAACATGCATACGCAGATAGGCGCACACTGACAAACACAGACAGACACACAGACACACATATAGACACAGACACAGACACACACACACACACACACACACCACACACGGGGGGTAGCGTACCGAAGTATCTTTGGTCTCGCTAAGGCTGGGTTTGGCTCTACACACACAATGACACAGAGACATATATACACTCATTTACTCACACACACACACACACACTCACACACACACACACACACACACACACACACACACACACACACGGGGCAGCGTACCAAAGTATCATGCTAAGGTCGGGTTTGGCTCTACACACAAAGACAGATACATGGAGACACTCATTAACACACACACACACACACACACACACATAGTCTCATATAGACGGAGCAGCGCACCCTACCGAAGCATCTTGGGTCGCGCTGATTAGGGCTGTGGCTGTGACTATGATTTTTCTGAGGTAGATGATGCTAGAGGTGGAAGGCACACTGCTTCTGCACATTAACAGTGCTTGCAAGCAGGACAGCGAGCTCTTTCAGGTGAGCGGGCCTTCCACATATCAACTTCATTCGGCATCGCGAGGTTTACTTCTTTGCGATAGTGTAGAAATGCGATAGTCCCAAACAGTATCATTGCCCCTGTTTAGTGCTCGTCTGTTTGTTTCTCGACCACTGAAAATGGGAGGTGCGAGGCCGCGAGTCAGACTGGTAGTCACGATTGTCAGCGTCGGGACCCTTGATTGGAGCTCATAGTTCTGCACATGCCTCTCTCTCCCATAAATGACCCCTTTTAGTATATGTTGAACTTTTTTATCCAGCATTAGCGAAATAAAGAACTAGGGAATGAATGAAATAACGAATAATGTATTCGACAAATTTTTTATTTGAAAGCAGTCGCTACAATCATTTCAGCTTCTACAAAGAAACATGCCTAGTCTCCGTATAGCGATCAGTTTTGCCTTTCGACACGCCGGCACACCAGCATGCTCGTGCACATGTCATTCTTTGCAATGATTGTACGCCTGCTATGATTACAAATACACTGACAGCCAACATTTCAAAAGAGGTAGAGATGCGGTCGGCACATTTATGTAGCTCAGCAGTGAAGCCTCGTGGAAAGTGGTAAATTAGAGAAGCCCGTCCCAATATTTGGGTCTCTCAGAGACTCACAAAACTTCACAATTACCGCAACGGAATGTGCGATGAGTTGTCCGTTTCGGATGTTGTGGCAGTACCCCATTCATCTGTTCCCTTACAGAACGGCCTACGCATAGGCTAATCAGTATTCGCAATAATCACATTGAAACCCTGAGTCCAGAATTTGTGCAGGTCCACAAAAGAGGAGCAGTTTATATAGATGAAGTTTCTATGGTTTTCTTGTAATTTATTAACTAATTATAAATCAAGTGAGTAAGCGCGCAATGGAATTGAGACGAATCACAGCTATTGCAGGAAAAAAAACTGTCCTACATGCTCAAGTTTCCAAACGCGACATCCCTTCACCGTTTTCAAAGGCGCGAGATAAGGTTCCATCATATCAGTGGTCATTCGTTACAGCCCTTGTTTTTTGCAATGTTTGACCGCATGCGCAATCACTTCCATCATTTCTGGAAAAAAAAAGATTAAAGGAAGGACGTCATCAAGCTTTTCCTTGGTTTTCCTATTCCGTGGAAAACCCACTGGCCTGTGTTTTACAGTTCGATGGGTGGTGCAAGAAAGTGCGCGTGTGACTTAGTGTGTTTGCCATGTCACCTGTTTCTGCCTGTGCTTGACTAACACATCGCACAGCGATGCAATAATTCGATGGGTTCCCTGCTGCTGTGAGACTATGTTTTACAATGGTATGTTAGAAATCCTTACGGATTTGGTTTCGTAAGGATAAAACACTTATTTCCAAAGCCTCAACCCTGCGGTATATTTGTCATTCTCCGCAGCTGCTGCGAGCTGTTATGTGTATGCTGTCGTTGCTGTCGCTTCAACAACTTGCCCTGTCACTACCCTGTCAACACATTCATACACTTCATGGTCGCCCGTCTCAGACACTCGCACATTTGCAAAAATACAGGAACTGGGAAAGCTTTTGAAAGTGGAGCCGCCTGCGCCAACGCCTTTCTTTGCCGCGGTGCTCCTTGCCGTGGCGCGCATTCCCAACCTGGAGACCGCCGCACTGGACCTCTTGCGCGCCGCAATCACACAGGTTTACACAAATTGTTGACATTTCTTACCAACTGTTGTCAATTGTTACTCTGCAACTGCGTATTCTACGCAAAATTCATAAACTCTACCTATTTCGCTTTATCATACCACAGGCCTTTACCGACGAGGAGCGCATTGCGAGGTCGACCTGGGTGGGCGCCCTTCCGCCGCTGCCTCAACGACAGCGCGCGCAACAAATGGCAGCCGCGCTGCATACCGCACTCGTGAACGCCGGCTATGGGTGCGTACCTCGCGCTCACCTTCCCACCACCATCAAGGGTACCTCTACCCAATTGATTACGGCGTCACGCCTCTCACCGACTTGTCGTGGCTGCTGTGCTGGTTAATTCCCGCCAGGTGGGACCTGGTGGTGCCCAGCTTCGTGAAGGTTGCGGTGGCGCTCATCGACCACGCGGGTCCAAAGGCGCGCACTGCCGCCGCCACCGCCGAAGCGATGGATGGCACAACGGCGACGGGAAATGACGACATATCGGCGGCACTCTGTGGCGCGCCCACACGAGCTGCATCACTGGGCATCAGTCTCCTGCAGGAGTGCTTCCGTACGCACGTAATCGCACAATCTGAAATCGTGACACAGTGCCAGGTATGCCCTGCTATTATTTACTATCCCTTCTCGTTCGCACCCAGCTCAATTATCCGAAGGAATTGACCCGCGAATTCCAATGTGCGTGGCCAATGTGTATATGGAACTAACCACAAACGCATGTACATGCAAAATCCCCAGTACGAAAGAGAACAAACCCCACCCAAGAGCGCCTGTGTGTGCTATCGTGTGCCCGTCCGTCCATGTGTGTGCATGTGTGCATGTGTGTGTGTGCATGTATGTGTGTGTGTGTGTGTGTGTGTGTGTGTGTGTGTGTGTGTGTGTGTGTGTGTGTGTGAGTGTGTGTATGTGTGTGTGTGGAGGGAAGTTTGACTTGCTGCATTTGATAAGTTTGACATTTCCTTTCTTTCTTTTTCTTGCTTGGTGGCCTCCACTGCTTTCTCTTGTAAGAAACTATTTCTGTATAAGTTTGACATTTCCTGTATTTGATTTGTCATCTGGTTGTTTTTAACGTTAGTGTTCCCTGGATTCATCTCTATTACAGAGGTATCTTAAGGATAGAGCGACGAATATCCCATATCTGCGCCGCACATGTCACCCTTCTTGCTGGGCATAGCTGTGATATTACGCGCACCTCTCAGTCACGAACCTCATTGACGTCCCTAGTTCACTACGCCCTAGTGAAGCATTCACCTTCCACAGTACGTTTAGCCGTCTCGTTCGATGTTTGGCCGCAGAGGGGGGGGGGGGGGGGCACCAATCAAACCACTAGTATTTTACACATGCTTGACTACGTACAGGACCAGATGCACCCGGTTGGTAGAGAAGTGAAGAAATATTCAGAGGAAAGAGTGAGGAAAGCGGACTACAGATTGCTAATTGCTACACAAAGCGGCGCAAAAAACACCATTATGATATGATTTGATATGATATGAGAGAATATATTATGATATGATGTGATATGATATGATATGATCTGATTATGCTATGATAGCAAAAATAAAAGGAAAAGCAGAAATTTGGCAAGGGAAGAATGAGAAGGGAAGGAAGCAAGAGGGTCAGCACAGCTACTTTGCTTAGCGATAGCGTGATACGCAAGAAGTGAAGCGAGCTTTGGCCCAATCTCAAATAATGGCGCCGTGTTGAATTTTACGGAAATAACTGTTCGAATCGCGTAATTTCGTTTCGTGTTCATGTTTTTTACCCGGAGAAATATAATTCTTTACGTCCTTACGCGTGCCTGGTGGAGTGGTAGCTACCTTTAAGTTAAAGCTCATTTTGCGTCCCTTCAGGCATTTTTTCACAACTGATTCGAGTACGTCAATATGCAGACAAAATGTTACACTCTTACATATACCAATGCCAGGTGTGGCTGAGAACGACAAATGTGATCCGAAAATAATGTACGGGCGCTGTCTCATAGTTATGTCTGAATAATTTAGTGGGACTTATCTGCCTATTATCCTCCCGCCTCAAGATCTCTACTTTTGAATTTCCGTGACGTAATCGTCGCTATCTCTTTGCTTTAAGCGCCACGTTTCAGCGTTTCCGATTGAGGAAAGGACGTGAGGTTTTCGAGATTGTGCATTGAGCACTACATGCGACATCATGTCATTGGTTTCGCTTTGCGACTCGCAATAGCCCATCTGTTGAAGGATTGTTTTTCTTTTGTTGATGTGGTCGTGTTGTTGAAATGCCGATGGGCGGGATTATGCCAAACAATTGCAAAATCATTTCTGTTAAGAATGGCGGGGTTCATGATCATGCGCCTCTGACAGCATTTGATGCCGAACTCTAGGAGCATTTGTTAGGTGGGAAAGATGCCATGGCGGGACTGTCATACATCCGTGTGCTAGCTGGAGTTGTGCGCACCGCGCCGGAGATGCTTGGCGAGCACGCCCCTGCCCTGAAGGTGTGTGGATACCAACAATGTCTCTCGGCTTTGTGTCTGCTTCACATGCAAATTAATGTACGGGTATTGATGTACGGGAATGAAAATGACTTGCAGTCGTCGCCGTAAAAAATCTATCTCCATGGTATTTCAAAGTTTTTTTACAAAAAACAGTGGAAACCACCTCTATAGAATTATTACAAACTAAAAAAGTGAAAACTATACACTATTATCAAAAAAATTCTTACAAGAAAAAGCAGTGGAGGCCACCAAGCAAGAAAAAGAAAGAAAGGAAGAAAAAACCTAAGCCCGAGGAACATGAAGGCATGCCACAACACCAGCACTGCCCTCCTGAAAAGCGTCGCGGAGATAAGAACCCAGAGTGCCATGAAGAGCAGCAGAAAGACGTTGCATGAATTCTCGTCGCACATCCCCCAAAAAACGCCGAAACGGAAGAGAAGTAGATCGACGAACAAAATGCTGCATACGGACATAACTGTCAGAGCGCAAGGAACGAGAGTCAGCGGCCCCCATGCCAGGGAAGCGACATGCCATGGAAAACTATACACTATTCATTTTTGCTAGTACGATTTTCCGAAGTGCTTGCCAAAGCATTATCATTTTGTCCTGCTGGCGGGAACAAATTCATGGATGAGTACGGGTACGTCACTTTCAAGATTTTATAGCACCTTTTTGTAGTACCATCTTCAATCTCATTACCGATTGCTTCGCTTTTCTTTGATTACATAGCTACTTGCGCTTTACCAATCTTATCATACGCTTTCCACGAGAGATTGTCCCACATAGCCATACAAACTGCGACAATTATTATAAGAAATGTTTCCACCCTGCAAGTGTTGTACATATTGGACGATCTTACGCGAAGTCTGTGTCGGGTTTCATACGCAGATGGCACGAGTGACAGTTTCCATAATGAATGCCAACATCGGGATATTATTGTCTTTGCTTTGTCGCAGGATTGTTTAGAGATGCTTCATTTTTTACCCTCTAGCCTCGGCTTCGCGCTGATGTTGGCGCTCTGGCCGCTCGCTCACCAGCGAAGGGACTTTTGGGACCACTCAGTCATCATTCTACGCAAGGCCATGTTTAGTAAAGAGGTCCGCGACCATCCAATCTCCCTCTCCCCCGTAATGTTTGTCACATCATGGCTATCAAGTTTCTATTTTTAATTCTACCACACGTGTGTCTCTTCTCACCTCTCTTGCCTCAATTCGGTTCATGCCTAGTTACCCGATTTTTTCTGGAAAGTGGTAATGTAGGCGAAACATTTCGTTGCACATTTTGTTGTTTAATGTACTCTACCTTACCCATTCTATTGCTCTATCGTTTAGTGGTACCCCTCCTCCCCTTTCGCTTTTTCTGGCTCGTTCGCAGGTAGGTGGGCGGCTGATCGCGGCACGTGGGTTCTTGCACATGATGGTTCAAGACCTAAAGGCGCCACCCCGGTGGTCCAGCGGCCATATGTCTGATTCTGCCAGCAGTAGTCAGCTTAGCCTTAGCCAAATCGAGGCATGCTCCCCTCCCACCTCTCCCCCTCCCCCTCCCCCTCCCCTGGTGTATTGCTTTGCGCAATGGTTTTGCAACTGTGCCGGGGCAGGGACCCGGAGAGTTGGATCATTCGATGAAAAAGTATGCAATGTAGTGCTGTCAATATAGAAGATAATGTGCGTCTGTTTATGCGGGAATTGGTTGTGCGTAGGCTTTCGCCGGTGGTAATGGGCCGAAGGGACTACTAAAGGAGCAAAAGGGCTTCCTCAGGCGTTGCCTCACTCAACAGGTAATCCATTACCCCACCAACCCCCTCTATCCTGTCCTCACCCGCAGTATTACTAATTCGCGTATCGGGTGTACTTGACTTTGCACGCCATGCATGTGCAGGCTTCCATTCGGCGGGTGGTGTACGACGGGCTGGCCAAAGTGGTTTTGACAGACGCGGATGCGCTGGAGCCCGTGTTGGAGCTACTCATGCCCCAATTTTATCGTTTTTACGAGGTATGCCCCGCGCCGATTTTCTTTGCCTTCATTCACAATTTTGTCGCTACCCTGTCTGCCGCGCCTTGGCCGCTATGGTTCAGGATTGACGTTTCGGTACTGAAAATTCTGGGGAATCACGCGCCCGAAAATATATGAAGTGAAAAATTGGGTTAGGGTTTCATCACCAGCTTTAAATGTCCACTTCATTGATGCACCGTATCGGTTTATAATCTAGGTTCATGAAATAAATTTGCACGCCTTCGTGTTTCCCGGGCTTATGTTTCTCCTCTTTTCGTCTTTATGCTTGCTGGTCTCCGCTGCTTTTTCTTGTAACAAATTTTACTCATAATTGATGTAGGTTCATTCATTAATTAAAAGTTCAAACAGTACACACGAGCTCGAAATAAAAAAGATCGATTACAAAAGAGCAACACGAGCACGAGCAGGGAGAAAGGGAGTGGAAACAAAACGGCAAGAGACACGATGATCACGTAATCCACCAATGCACGGCAAAAGGAAGCCACTACGATTTTCAGCATGTTTGCTTTGGGTGGGCCCAGCAGGAGGCAGGTCGGAAAATAGAATATTCGATTACGATTGTGTCGTAGTCGCTACTGCTTCTGTACGATGCCAGCTGTGATGGCACGGAAGACGGCGATTTTGATATTAGCGAAGTATTGTTAGCGATAGCGACTACTCTGTCTGTCGTTAGTCATCACTGTTCTCCACGCCCCTCGTGACACTGTTTGCTCCCCATCAAAAGATAATTTTACCCCATCAGTACACCCCACGTGCTGTATATATATAAATATAGCTGCTACTGCATACTAGCTTTAGATAGGTCCGACAGGCTGGCTGGACTGCCGCTCCATTTTAGATAACCAGTCATAATTTTCAGACGATTGGTTTATAATAATGCAATACCATCCTTCTTGATGCGAAAGACAAATCTCGCAGGCTTCAGGAATACTATTGTAGGACATCTGAATATGTAATAGGTCAACCATACGTATTCGATGTAATGCATAATTAGTGAACAACAACACTAAGGATACCGACTTTTGAGGCCTTGGTACTTGGCAGCGCACCGCGTTGCCAAAGGGATGCTCCGATAAATAAGAAATGTCGCTGGATCGGATCGGTACCAACTCGTTTAACATAGCGACCATCGTAAGCCTGGAAATTCCATCCTAAATGCTTTGGTGGCGTGAACCGCTAGATTGCATACGCGTGTTAGCGAACGAGTGTGACCGCCTGTGTAATAAAGTATATTGTTTTGTAATTACACATCGAGTGCCGTGAATAGTGTGTATAATGCGAGGGCAGCGCTGATGCTGTGGCATGCCTTCTGTTCCTCGGGCTTAGGTTTTTCCCTGTTTTCTTGTTTTTGCTTGGTTGCTCATGCTGCTTTTTCTTATAAGTATTTTGTTGGGCATATAATACGAGATGTGTCCTTTCGCTGTTCGTGTACCGAATCAATGTTCTGGTTATGCTTACCCCATGCTCCCCAACGATTTGCGAGCCTCCACACTTTGTTCATAGAGCAAGCCCAGTACGGTGAAGGTCACATATTAACAGGTCTTCACTTTTCACTGCCGTCGTTGTAATTAAACTTTGAATATTCTTATCCCTCCGATAAATTGATTACAACCAAGGCAAATCACAAAATCGAAGGCGTGGAGAAAAGCGAAAGATGATAGAAATAAAATAATAGGGAGATAAGATTGACAAATACTTTTGGAGAGTCCTGGTATGGGTCCAAGAGAAGTATCATGTTCTTTGATGTAGCTGTTGTGATTTTTTATCTGCCGCTGACACGCGTTTCCTTTCGTCCACTTTTACTCTAGCGCTTTTCGCTAATGCTTTGCTGCAACCCCGATGCCTTCAATTAAAAGTTCAATTAGAAGAAATGCAGTGAAATTTACCAAGCAAGAAAATGGTAGGAAAAGGAAATCCCACAAGCCTAAGCCCGCGGCAGGAAGGCGAGCAACATAATAAGCACTGCCCTCCTGCAAAGTGTCTGGAAGATAGTAGCCAAAGGAGCATTGAAGAACCGCGGAAAGGCGTTGCATGAACTCACGGCGCACAACGCTGATGCCTTCATTTGATTGGTTCCGCATGGCCAGTTCACGCTTATTGTTATCACTTTGAATTATTCCTATCCACCCCCCATATCGTTTTTCGATTAATCTGATTGTATGGTCATATTGATTTGAATCTAGAGGTTTTCATATCCAATTTCCATGTGTACGGAACAGTAACACTAGCGGTTACTGTTACCGTTAAAAGGCGGCGCGTCGCGCCTGCATGGCAACCGCCTCGCCTTGCAGTTAGACGCAACCAATGACCAACGACTTCCCCAACGGTCAGCTCTAGCTAGCCCGAGCCTTATAAGCCGTAGCTAGCCACGAGCCTAGGCACTCTCTGCTTTCACGCTGAGCCAATCTAGGCTTCGCGCGAATGCACTCTCGACTCTCGTAGTCGAGCAGGGTGTCAGTTTTACCATCGTCCCATGCGCACTCGAGCGTCACGCGACACTTCCCCTCGTTCAGCTACGCAGTTCCGCAACATGCAGCCTGAGTAGTCTACGTCCGCCGCTGCGGCCGACTTTCACGCTTCCTCAATCAAACCAATGCAACAAATCTTTTTGCTTGGTGGCCTCCACTGCTTTTTATTGTAAAACATTGTTGTATATGCAAATTCCAGCAGCGCACTACTAATTGTGCAGCATAATTTATTGTCGCTATATAATATTTCAAATCGTTCCCCAGTATTCACGAATTTACTGTACTGAGTTTTTGTACTGATTAGGAGAAAGGCGAGTCGTATTTTTGTCACTCGGAATAGCATCCTTTCGACTTGCTTTCCTTTATTGTCGTTTAATACACGGCTACCTGCATTACCTGTACCCGTAGCAACTCTATTCAGATGCTGATGGCCTAAAAAACGTGATTGGAGACTGCGCGATAAAGTATTAGCATCAGGTATATGTCGCGGCATGTACGGGCATCAGTACATGTACGAGGGCTTTTTGTCGGCTTACTACTGAGTTTTGCGCTGTCGGCTTTAATCATACCTAAACAAGACGAATGCAATGCAGGCGTATATCATGCCGAACATGAGCAATCGCCACTCATCAATCCTGGGAATGAGCAATCTCGAATTACGCGATGCCGATAATCATGCGCTGTGATTTTTTCAATCTATTCTGGTTTATTATGCAAGAGGAACCTATATTTTGTAGCGAGACGTCCTTTACCGCATGGGAACGTATTACCAGGAAAGCATTTTTGGAGCATTTTTTAATTCAATGCAGCTTGATTGATTCATAATACTGCTACTCAAACTTTATTTCAAAAACCATTGCCCCACCAGCGATGCTGCACACAACCCATGCCGCACTAGTTCGAAATGGTGCCTCATGAAACTCTCGAATTGTGGTCAGACGGACGAGAGGCTACCAGCGCCGCTAAAACTGGACGCTTGCGTGGCCGTGCGCAACGGCGCCTCCCGTCTGGTAGAACCCCTTTCTGCCCAATTGGCCTGCGTGCGCAAGCTGCTTCTAATGCACCGCAACAGCGAGAGCGCGGCTGCTGCCGCTGTGGATTCAGTTGGCTTTGAGGATACGGAGATGACAACGCTTGGGATGGACGACGAAGACATTACGCCGAGTCAGAAGGCACGCCAACCAGGTTCCTACACACACACGCACGCGTGCAAGCGTGCACACACGTAGACACGCGCCCGTGCACGCGTGCACACACACACACACACACACACACACACACACGCACGCACGCACACACACACACACACACTGAGACACTCAAGCACAACCACCTCACACCAATAGACAGACACACACACACACACACACACACACACACACACACACACACACACACACACACTCGCTCAGACACGCGCGCATATTGCTCACATATGCATACCCGCAATTGCTCTCACATTGCCTCACAAGCATACGAACATAGGCTTGCACTTATTCAAACGCATACGCACACAGGCAAACACGCGCACTCGCTTACGTTCAATCACACACGCATGCATACACAGACACAGACAACACACACACGCCCGCGCGCGCACTCACACACACTCGTACATGCACGCATACACTAACTCGCACCCATATTATAAACACACATGGACACAGATACATACACACACATACTCACACACACATTCACACACACACACACACACTCACCCCCCCCCTCCCCCCCCTACACATCTCTTTTGAACATGTACTTTTGTGAAACTGGCGCTATAAAAATTGATGCAATGAAAAATTTATGTCATCTGGTTGGTACTTAAATTTTTTTAGGGGCATTAATAATCATAATATCAAGTGCGCTAGTACGAGACCAGCTCAAGGTTTGAAATCTCGCACCTTTCAAAAACAAAGGATTCCGCTTTATACGTGTGTGCAGCTCCACCACTAGATGATGATGTGCATTGTGGTATTGTCTCTTTGTGCCGTGCAAGGTCGGTAACGACTGGTGGTGTTGGTGAAACAAGACGACGATTGCATCCTACCCAACGTCAATATAAATTAACACAGTTTGAGTGGTCGAGGCGGTGAATGATGGTGTGAGGGTGAAGGCGATCGAGAGGAGAGCAGTTGACTGTGGATGGTATTTCGCGGGGGTGATGCAGGGTCGGTGCTTGCACGGTTGTTTGAGGAGATGAAGCGGCGGATGCTTGGGTGCGAGCTTGAGCATTTTGATCTCGACTACAGTAAAGAGTTTGGGGTGGGATCTGCCGCGGGGCGCGCCAATCTGGCGATTGCGGACTGTCTGCTGGGCGTTCTGGAGGTGTTGATGGAAGACATTGCGCAGCGGGCGGTAGCGGTGCAGGGCGACCCGGGGGATGTGAAAGCGGCGGATGAAATGAGCAAAGTCTTTTCGCTGCACAATCGACTGTTTTGTCTCGCGACGGAGCGAAGCAGCGGAAAGGGTGGGAAGCCGCCCCTCAGCGGTGTGACCCCTTCAAATGCGCCCGCACACAAAGTGACGGGCGCCCAGTTAAGCAACGAGCAACACATCATTATCACCAAAAAACATGCATATGGCTTTTGTAACATGTAATTTGTGAATCGCTTATTTGAGGCTATGTGGGCGTTTGTGCAGGGAGAACAAGCGTAATGGTAATTTGTGTCTGTGGTTTGTAGGATGCGTCCCAGGGGTTGGGACTGAGCTGTTTTCTTTGGTGCAGGTGGTAGTGAAGGCGGGTCGCAGCAGGTGGCGCAGGCGGCGGCGGGGAAGCGCGGGCGGTTGGCGCCGGGAGGGATCAATGAAGAGGAGGAGGGGGCCACGTCTGTGCTGCCGGTTGACAAGCGCCCTCCGGCGATGAGTGCGGAGGCGTTGGCCCGCATGCTGCGCCTCATCGTGCACGGCAGCTTTCAAACGGAAGCAGGGCAGTCGGCGGGAGCAGGTGCGGGAACACGAGTACATCATTGTTACATTTAGTATGCAAGTCGAGTCGATACTCATTATCGACCAATAAGGGATTTACTCTTTTCGCTTGTATTTCTCACTGTCTGCAATCAATGATGATAATGTATGTCAAGTATGATTCCATGTCATGATGCCTCCCCAATTGCATGTCTAGACTTCAATTTCTTTGTATACACGACAACGCAATGTCCTGGGACTTTGTACATTCGCTCTCCGTTTCTTTCTCCATGTCTTCTTTCTTGTTTTGTTTGTTTTTGATAACATATTATAGGAATTACATTTCCTTGGCTGCGGACAAACAGCATTGAAATAGCAAGTTATGGATTGGTATGCTCGGGGTGGGGTGGAGTTCCTGTGTACTTCTGAAAGCAGCTTTATGTGCTCCTTCATATGATGGTGGTGCTTTAGGGGGAGAGGAGGCGGACGAGGAGGAAATAGAGGATGTGGAGGGCAACGAGGGGCAGCCGTCCTTCGCTCGGATCAGCCGCGATCCTCGCTTTCAGGTGGCCATACTGCGCATGTGCTCCGCTCGGTTGGGCGCCGTGATCGGAGCCTCCGGCAGCGTCGGCGCCGTGCTTGCTGGGAGCAATGGTGAGGCGCCGGGCGCGTCGTCTGTGGGGGTGAGTGATGGCGCGGCTTGGGAAGCGTTTGCGCCCGCGCTTGTTGAGGCAGCCTTCCACATGGTCATCGCTAGGGCGGGTGTCAGCAGCAACGCCACAGGTCCTGCTCCCTCCCCACCCCCTCCTCCCGCACTCTTGTCCACTCACACAATTTGTCTTGGACTCATCTTAAACACGTAAGACATTGACGGCTTTTCGAGTGGCGAACTGTCGCACGCTTGCAGCCACATATTTTCTCTTTCACGTAGTTTTTTTTTTTTTTTTTTTTTTGCGCCCCGGGATATGGGACTTTCACGTAGTATTGGGATAAAGTTTAATGCACGTATATGATACCGGTGCATTTCATCAGTGAAGCTGAGTTTGAAGAATTAAGGTACGTTTTGAGCCTAACGTAAAACCATTTAAGGGATTTATGGGCGAACAAAGGGGCCCTGTTTCCTGTTTCCTGTTCATGGACACTCTGTATTACCCGAAGGTACCCGAACATCAGGACATGCGCGTACGTTAGTTTATTTATATAAATATGATTTTTTTGCGCTGGACATATACGGGTATCCGTACGGATAGCTATATTATTGTGATATGTCGATATTTTCTCGCTGCTGTTGTTATAATTAGATGATGTGACACGGTTAAAAAATTTGTGTATCCACAAAAAATCAGTGGAATCGACCAAGCAAATGGGAAAGGAAAAAAAAAATCTACCTGCAGGTCCTCTAGCCCGTCACGTGGGACAGGAAAGCATGCAACGAGGTACCTTGGGTCATTTTTGAGGATTACGACCCAACTTCAAAGTGGGCGCGCGCGCATTCCGAATCCGTACGCACATGGTCGATAGTCGATAACGACTATCTCTACTCATCATCACTGCAATATATCGAATTATATCGTTGGGGATCATGTCAATGTCACGGTTCGAACGCCTTATATATAATATCGCGCGAACGTCGTCATCGGCGCCATTAATACCCATAGACTGACAGATCTAGCCGAGTTCCTATCACAGCAGGAGTTGGCATTTCTTCAGAAGAGCAGTTGAGGAACTCATATCCGTTCGTTAGGTATTTTAAAGCATAATTCATGCAACGTCTTTCAGCTGCTCTTCATGGCACTCTGGGTTCTTATCTCCGTGACGCTTTTCAGGACGGCAGTGCCGACGCTGTGGCATGCCTTCCTGTTCCTCGGGCTTAGGTTTTTTTCCTCTCTTCTTCTTTTTGCTTGGTGGCCTCCGCTGCTTTTTCTTGTAAGAAATTTTTAATTTTAAAGCATAATGTTTTACTACAAGAAAAAAGCCGTTCGTTAGGTATTCGTACCCTTGCAATAATACAGGGACAAATAAGGAAGCAGAAATCACATCGATATAGCGATATATGCGCACGTGACACTCTTGCTTATTAAAAACAATTCCTTACAAGAAAAAGCAGTGGAGGCCACCAAGCAAAAAAAAAAAAAGGGGGGAAAACCTAAGCCCGAGGAACAGGAAGGCATGCCACAGCGTCAGCACTGCCCTCCCGAATCAGTTACTACTACTATGATTCACGGAGTTTAGGGTTATCAAAGTTATTTGTAAGTACATATTGACAATAAGTAAAACGTCCTGAACATGTGAAGAAAGGTACATTGGATTGGCTGTAGAATGATTACATGATTACACTTCAAAATAAATTAGAAAGTACAATCTGAGCGGATCGAAAGAGAGTCACGGTGTGATGCCTGTACTGAAGAATTTTATGCGCATGCAAATTATGATATCTTGATAACGACAACAGTACTGATGGCGTGCAAAGTCTCAATGTGATCCCCGATGCGTGATACGCACAGGTATTTCTGTATTTGAAAAAGATATGAGTAATTTATGAAATATATAATACATTTTCTTACAAGAAAAAATAGTGAAGGCCACCAAGCAAAAAGAAGAAAAGAGGAAAAAACTTAAGCCCGAGGAACAGGAAGGCATGCCTCAGCGTTAGCACTGCCCTCCTGAAAAGCGTCGCGGAGATAGGAACCCAGAGTGCCATGAAGAGCAGAAGAAAGACGTTGCATGAATTCACGTCGCACATCCCCCAAAAACCGCCGAAAAGGAACATAAGTAGATCGACGAACGAAATGCTGCATGAGTAATTATGCTACGAATATGCACGGATATATTGGTGGATATCAATTGCATGTAAATAGTTACAATCTATTAATCACATTGATATTAGAAAAAAAATGCAATCAAAGAAAGCTACGAAACTAGGAAAATGTACGCCAAGGCATTGTTAAGCGCAATACAGTACCCGGGTACTTCACCGTGCAACAAAACTCCTAGTCGAGGAGGGAGCCAAATCATACGTGTGTGTGTGTGTGTGTGTGTGTGTGTGTGTGTGTGTGTGTGTGTGTGTGTGTGTGTGTGTGTGTGTGTGTGTGTGTGTGTGTTGGGGGGGCGGGGAGGGGAGGGGAGGGCCTAAAACAACAAATTGAATATCTCATCGGCCTTATCTTACTTACCATATCAACTTCCAACGAGACGCCGTATAGTTTTGCGTATGACCGACATCGTCCACCTTAGTTCACAGTGCATGTAGCGGTACTAAGTTAAGATGAGTATGTCTACCTTATGAGCTTTGTACCTAGGTGGCGACTAACAAAGAAGTCGACGTACGGAACGAGAACATGATGGTCATAATGGTAATATAGAGACTAAAATTACGTATTAACATACGTTACCTTCGACAATACATCTCCCCTAACGGTTCATGCGCGCACAAACGCACTGAAAGTAAAATGCCCGTACACTATATGACGCACAAGCCGCGATTGTGCGCCCACCTTCTGCCTTTTACGAGAGCTATCGCTCACGCAATCGGCATCGTAGCTCTCGCTAGCCACGCAAAGTGTTTGCCACTGAGTCTCCAGCACGAAGCACTAAGACACACTCCTTGAGTTCTAGATGGCAAACCGCTTGCCCCACGATCTCTACCCTATTGCCCCTGGTGACGCGCCGGAGCAACATTCAGACCGGCTACAATTGCTAACAAATATTGTCCAACAATCAGTCGCCCATGTGGAAGATTCCTCCCTCGCCGCCGCGCCAACGACAACTACTAACGCGGCCAATACCACCACTGAATTCGACCGAGCTGCGGGTGGACCATACGAGCACAACGCTCGAACAACTGATAGTTCCGACCCATTGGAGTATATCGACCCCAAAGAGTGGACATACTGCGCGTCGCGAACGTTCGCGTTGTACCTGCCCCCCAGCGGCACATCGGCCCCGTGCCTGTGGAACCCTCGATACGACGAGGCTGAGAAGATTTTTACGGAAACCGCTAGAATTTCCCCGCGTGACGAATACCGACATATGCTTTGCTATGGTGTGTTTATGTCCGCCGTTAACGCGGCACTTGAAAATGGTATGGAACCGATTCGCTTGATCATATCTACCCTAGATGAGAAGGCCTACGCCTACACACCCTCATCGGCGCAACGACTCGTATTCGCCAAGGAATGCCTTTAGTGGGGGAAGTGGGACTCGCGTACATCAAACGCCTCAAGGCAAGGAAGGTCCTCACGGGAGACGAGCGAGTCGCCGAGCGAGTCGTCTGCTCCATATTCGTCGACACCATCGCCTCCGAACCCGGCAGCAACATCGTCCACGGACTTTTGACAGTCCCGGAAGACAATTGACTCGAAGTCAACACCACCGCACCTGCGAAGGCGCAAGGATTGGCCATGTTCAAGGCATACAAGCCTAGACCAGATAGACCGGACAAGCCTAATGACAAGCAAGAGAAGCCGGACAAGAACAAGGCAAAGCTCAAGGACCGCACGGGAGGCCGGCCCCTCCCCCCTACCGAAAAAAAGCAATGGAATCCACTAGCATCAAAGGAGAATGAAGGGAGGGCAAATTCAATCCAATATTGTTCTCATTTCTCAAGTACCCGTACCGAACCCAATTGAGCTGAAGCTACGGGACATGCGTGTAGATCACAGAGACACACTTTACTAATGGAATCTGAATAATAAGTGCTTTCAAAAGCTGTGGAAAAGCATGCAAATTTTGTTTTGCACACAGTAATATTGAAAAAAATTGGTGACAGATTTTAACAAATTGACATGATACGGGTAAGTCAGGTGACATTGCGGAAAAAAAGGTGCACCAGGAAAAAAAATATAAACGTCACTGTACCCAGGATTACTGTGCTACGGCTACCCAGGATGAGGATAGGCACAGGTACCAATATCGGATAAGGCTGGGATAGTTGTTTATCATCCTCGAGTCCTGAGATCGTTGTTCATCTCGCGTTACTGTCGCACTATGTGCGTCGACCCTGTTCTATCGGCCACGTACCGTACCTACCCAGCGCTCTCCACTCGATCGCTCAGGCACATGCCGCATGATGCCATGGCAGACTACGTGATGCCGTTCCGTGCTATAACGACCATCGCTATCTGGTGCTTTGCCCGGCCTCCGTTGCCCGCCCCGTCACCGTAGCGCTGTTTGTCTACCTTAATATTGTCCTATTCTACAAGCGTTACGTCACATGGTACGCTTTTTGCAGTCACTACGACAAATAATCAAATTTGCAATTACCTGTACCGTTGTTCGCGGTGCGCACAGTGGCAGATTTCCCGTACCAGTACCATATACCCTTTACCGCTTCGCATCGCGCATGCGTGCCGTTTCGGGGATAATATGAGTACGGGTACATAGGCAGTACAAATCATCTATGTATAAATCTGATCAGCACGAGCCCAACGATTGTACCAGTACGATACACCAACCGGGTAGTGACAGGTTGCCAATATAACTAATAAATTCTTACAAGAAAAAAGCAGTGGAGTTGACTTATATCTTACGGACATCGCCAACTAAGATTGCATTTCATCTTTCGCGGATGGTGGCTAAATTCATCTAAGAACCGGCCTTAAACTGTGTACAGGTAAGACACAAGCAGGGAGGGAAACCCTAGCTACGCAGAAACCCATTTAAGCTCAGTGCAGTAGAGGGAGGTGACATAACCATTTAACAATTCCATTGTTCACTTACAACATATACTGCTTAAGTACAGCAGTGAGACAACTTTCACTAACATTTCTCGACAACATCATTTTGCCATCTCGCAACGTCAGAATTAGACAGATTAGAACTGATTTGTGCTAGCGTTTACCTTGAGGAGGCGAACCGCCACACTGGTTTCGGAGCTAATGGTAGCACTAGGTAATGCAATTCGGTCATCTAAGATTGCATTCGGTCATCCTATTTTTAATTTGCCACCAAGCGCGCAAGGTGGCTTTTGGTTTTCAGGGAGACCGCTACCCGTACCGCAGCCCTCGTGCCCTCGTCTCATCACCGACTCTCGCGATGAATGCTTGTGGTCATTGTGTGTATTCGAATGCTATCGCTATGCTTACATTTAACAATATACAAAGCCAACTCGGAACTCACTACAATGATGTGCACATGCGCAATACAAAGCAACGAAATGTTTCAAGCAAGCCCGTGATTGTCGAAGCCGTATTTCAAGCATGCCGATTGGTACATGGTAATAGCCTACGCCGTCAAAGGCATGAGAGGGGGGGGGGGGGGGGGGGGGGGGGGGGTGAATCATCACGAGTGTTGTCAAAGTTTACTACCTACTTATACCGGATTTTGCGAGTTTTTCCATGTGACATCACTCACGTTTTTCCGCGAATGTTGAATGCCTTGGAGTTTTGGTTTATTGTATTGACTTTGGAAGATGTCCATCTGAACTCTATGTTATCAAAAATGGTCATAGCTAGAGTAGAATGCTAGTCACCATTTATTGTGATATGGGCAATGTGACGAAGGTGTGTGTGTGTGTGTGTGTGTGTGTGTGTGTGTGTGTGTGTGTGTGTGTGTGTGTGTGTGTGTGTGCGTGTGTGTGTGTGCTTGCATGTGCACGTACTTGATTATGTATTGTGACATAAGCCCATGGGTCATCCATCGATACATCTATTGTCGATAGTACCATCATAAGCCGTTGATGGTGCCATCGATGTGCTAAGCCGTGACATCGACATGGACATGATGACATGAATAGTGCAAAAATTAATGCCATAGAACTCTTAGAAGATACCAATTGTCAAAGCCCAATGCGATGATATGTCGTCCGAGATATGGATACATCGACGATAATACCGGCTTATTGATGTGCTATCGATGTCAACAGCCCAAAATACCAACGCCATCAACATCGACAGTTTGAGCTACCAATACCATCAACATCGACAAAAATAATGTTATACCTAACCTTATTGCGTTATGAATACGCTCGCGGCATTAGGGGTCGACGCTCTCATTTTGTTGTATTGAAGTTGGTTTCGGTGGAGTAAAGCAAAGCTACTGTTAATTACTTACAAATCTTCATTTACGTTTCATGTGCTCCCATGTGACTTCAGGAGCGCAAAAGAAGACGGGGATGCACGTCGGGAAGAAGGAGAAGGATCCGATCGAAGCTTTACCCCTCCTCTCGGTAAGCATACACGCATTTTTTTACACATGGCCGCTGCAAAAGTTTCAACACAACCCCACAGTCCCTCCCTTAACATGAAGGCACGCAACCGCATACACGCGTACACATACTCGTTAAGAACATATTGAGTGTCCGATATGAACCTCTATTCCCAGCTATGGGCATTGTTTTATGTATTATCACATTCGGGCTATGTTTAGCATTCATTCCCCTTCCTCTTGTGCAAACAGTTGCAGTGCTTGGAGCAGCTCGTACGGTTGGCGGGCACCAAGGCCCGTATTGCCGCCATTTTGCGCCACGTCGAGATCCCAGCCACGGAGGCCATCGACACGGAAGGCCTCGCCGGGCCCGAGTGGGGCGACTCGGCGAAGGCGATCTTCAGCCGCCTCGGCATCTTCAAGGCAATGTTGCACAAAATGCTTGAAACCCAGACATACAAAGTAATCCCCTCCTCCCCACAATTGTTCTCTACGGCGCAATGTATGTTGATGCATTGTGATTTCGTAGTATACTAAAATCATCAATTAGCGTTGTTCGTGCGCCGTGAGTTTTTGCTGCAACTCAGTACTCCGTCTCCCGTCGATTTTCCAGCGCTAAGAATCGCACAAAGCTAAGAATTGCATAAAGCTAAGAATCGCTTCAAGGATGACGTATTGGACGTGGTTGTGTTAAATGGCTCTCGTTGGGGGTTTGTTGTGTTATGTACATTGGGATTGCTTGGATTTGCTCTAACTTGGGTTGGGGCCGCTTTTCCAGGGCGTTGAGCACCTGACGGACATTATGGTGCGGCTTGGCGGGATGCTGCCTCCAGCTGGGCGGGTGCAAATTAGCAAGTGGGCCAAAGCGGCTTGCATGTCACAACAAGTTGGTCACCAGGTGCGGCGTCCCCCCCTCTCGCCATGACATGGATTGTGGTACGAAGGATATTTTTCGGAATGAAACTTTCGAATGGCTGCTCGTTTGGTTTGATTGTTGACCCATTTTTTGCAGGGAGCAGCCAAAGCCCTCCTTCAATTGTTCTTCACATTTCTTCCCCCAAAGGACACACAGGTCCCCCCCCCCCCCCCCCGTTCCATCATGACTTTCTCGCCTCATACATCGAAGTTGGCTTAGTAGCATGGGCTTGAGGAGGGCATTCGTTGTCATGTTATAGGATGAGCACGGCAGCCTGCAGATGGTGGCGGAGCAACTGCAATTGGTGTCAGGGGCGGACGGTGGTGTGGAAGCTTCCACACTTTTGCCGGTACATTGTCTCGCAATCTTATCCCCCTTCTGCCTTCCCCCTCCTCCACCCCCCCCGAGCCACACCGGCAAGTGCACAAATACCTAGCCGTTTTCCATTACGCCCCAATGATCGCGCATCTAACACATGATGCTTGCGTTGACGCGGTAAGTAACCGCATTATTTCCACCGCTTGTAAACCTAAAACTACTCGAGTGTTGCGCTTTGCTAATTTCCAAGTTCGAGCTTTGATACTACCTTGTATTTTTTATGTGGAGGTATCTCCAATTGGCAGAGTATTTATACTAATCAACTCCTCGCCCTTCACCCGGACCCCCCCAAAATTTACATTGTGCGGTGATGAGATTGAATGAATCGGGCGCTGGGAGCTTGTCAACATGTTTGCGCTAGAATAATGTAATGATTGATGCAGGTTTTAAACGAAAGGACATCCAATTCGGTGGTGGCGGCCTTGGTATCTCACCTCGAGGGCGGACTTGAAGATGTGGAGTGGGTTATCGCAGCCTTTCGGGTGAGGGGCCCACCACTGAGTCCAACATATCAAAATAAGCTTTGTTTGGGCCCGCTCAGTTTCCTCTGTATTTTCGCAAGGGATAAAGTTGCCACTCATTCGTTGCCCATGCCGCCTTTGGGATTCCCGGTCTCGAGGGTCCCTTGTGGGGTTGTCCTCCATAGTGTTTGGTGCGGTAGGCTATCGTCGTAAGGCCGTGTGTTCAAAGTAGGGTATGTCGCATTCTCTATGGCTTAGGGTTTACAAACCCTTAATTCATGTTTCTATACCTTCTCTTGAAAGGCATAGAATAAGCCTCGACTTTTTAATACTCGCTAGCAAAATGCAATGACACTTCTTGAATCATTTAGAACAACGGGCTCCACCCTTTATTTGCTTGCATTTTTTTTTCGCAACATGCACTCAATGACCCCACCACCATGTTTGCGCCTTTGTGAGCAGGCGACGATGGAGATGGTGAAAAACGGCAATGCTGAGGGGGGTGTGAAGCGGAGTGACTTTGAGAATGAGGCATTTGCGCATCTACATGGTATTGTGCGGGTGAGATGCAACGGCGATGAAATGGACTTGTGAGCCTTGACTATTGTCGACAAAGGCGATATCCGTATATGATATGAGCATGTCCTTCTTATTAACCCCTTGTGAACTCCCCTCCCCCTCCCCCCTTCATATTTTCTCGTCAGGTTTTGGCGATGTTGACTCACCTCTACACATTGGGCAGTTCCGCGATGGAGCAATTGCTACGCGTCCTTACGCGCGCCTACAAAGTCTTAGGTACTCCCCACACCATGCCACAAGATAAAATCATTTATGAACTACATATTTTTCATTTTCCCGTGTCTTCATTGTCGTGCTGTTCGAGCTGCGCATACTAAAACGATTGGGGTCCGGCCATGTGAGTCCATGTGACACTAGGAGTATCGCACCTGTCCCCCAAGCGGTTTTGTTGTCGAGGTAAATATTTTTATGGGAAGCGCTCAATATTGGGATAACGTAAGTACTTTAGTCTCCACCGTTTTGCCTGGCTTATATGCAGCCCCGGCTAGCACATGTCCCGTCATCAGCCGTCGCTACTAGTTCAATTGTCCTTAAATGCGCTTCCGCGCCAAACATCGATGTATTCATTCGAGCATTAAGCATACGCATCATCAACGCGTCCATGGAATATTGCCCTATTAAATCGACGCATCCACGAATTTAGTAACCGGTGCATCGATCAATTTATGCCTCATTTAATCTACGCGTCCATTAACGAGGAGCGCAATGAAACGGATTATGCATCAAAGTTTGATGCATTGCCCTTGATGCTTGATCCTTTCTTTTTATAATTTGTGGTAGAGGCGTATTCTATAATAATAGTACCACGCGGAATTGTCGTCTCAATGTCATAATGCTCTCAATGGGCATGATACCACGCGAGTGAAGCGACGAAGCGGATAGAAATGTTTACAATAATGACAACTTCGTGCTTCCCTTTGATAAACAGGCATGGCAGCCAAGTCGGCGATTGCGCCTAAAGGGTTTTTCCAGTCTCCTATCAATCGAAACCTGAAGGTATGCGCTGCTATCGATGCCAACCAAATAGCAAGCCCAAATACGAATGCAAATTGTCGTTAAAATACCCCACATTCCGTCGTGCGTTGCATTATTAGCACGGCAAAACCTCGAATCATCCCCAAAATACTCATATACATATTGAAGATTTCGAATGGGAAGATACAATAGGTAAGGGAGGGTGGGGGGTGAGTGGGTGGATGATATGCCGTCTCGAGGTTTTCCTAACCATTTGGTCGTTTGGCGTTGGCAGGCTCTGGTGGACTGCACGAACAAAGATCTCACGGGCTCTGTGTATGAACTAATTGTGGAGGGGCAAGAGGTGAGTGATTGTCTAATTCACGAAATTGTCTCCGGAGTGGGCTACGGTTCACGGGGGTGACGCGCGCGTGTATTTGTGTGTGTATGTTTGTTCGACTTCATTTGATTTTCTATTATTTAAATTTACTTTGAAAAATTTTATGTCAATTTCATTTCTTTTTAATAAAAAATGTATAAGGGTCTGGAAGGACTTATTGAAGTGCGAAGTGTGGAACAGATAATTGATGGCGGATGTGTTGGCCAATTTGTGTTTTAGGGTGCCCAAGAGGGGAAGGAGAATCAAGGGCAGAGCATTGCCAAGATCAAGCGCGAGGGGAGGAGCATACCCAACTTGGTATACCAAATCGAGGAGTACGAGCGGGTGCTCATTACCGTCACCAACTTATGTGAGCCGCTTCCCACGCCATATATCCATTTACGGAACTCTTTCAATGCGAGTAGAATATATTCGATAATAATTATTACTAGGATCTCACAAATCGTGCATGTCGTGCCGAATGCAGTCTCCCCCCCCCCCCACCACCGCTCCCCTCCCCCCTCCCCAAATTCATTCCGTTGCTAGCGCCAAAGATAGGCTAAACATCAACCACCGATACATTGATGATATCAACATCACCGAAATTTCGCCATCAAATGGTGCCATCGAAGTGCAAAATTGTGATATCGATGCCCTCATGATTGCGTTAGTGCTACCATCGACACGAACCATAACACATGTGATTTCGAAGCCAATTTCAAATATCAGAGTCGGGCATGTTGATGCACCTTTCAAGTTTACGCACATCGACGATGATGTCATATTATGCAAGTGTAATCGACGTTTACAGTCATTCGGAAACACCGTTCCAATCAACGTCGCTTCTGTGAGAGACCGATACACTCAATGTTGACAACTCAAGATAACAATACCATCAGCACTTAATCACAAAAAGTAACGTTATCACTAGCTATGCCATCACGCACCTAATAATTGCTTTGCCTTATTTTTGTGACTGTTTTTTTACATCGTTAATTTGACTCGGATTTCCTCCTTGTTTTAGTATGGGATACTTTCTTGATTTTAGGATGTCGATAAGTGATTTACAATCTTGCCGTTTTCCCTTTTCTCCTTAGTTGTGGTCACCGGTTGTTCACAGGCAAAACTAATCTCATCCGCAGCGCCAAGCGTAGCACCAATCGCGACTTCAAATTGAGCTTGCCCAAGCCCGTCGCACCGGGTTGTGATGACGAAGCATTACATGGCCGGCAAGACGGCGAACAAGCAGATGCGGATGCAGAGGGAGACGGGGAAGAGGAAGGTGACGAGGATGAGGAAGAGGAGGAGGGAGAGGAAGAGGAGGAGGGAGAGGAAGAGGATAACGGTATGGCATGTGTTGTCTTTTCGAGGGGGGTGACTACGATGTTGGCTGTGGGGTTTAGAGCTTCTGATACATACGATAAGAAAAAGGATGTGAATTGGTGATCACTAGGACAACAAAGCAAAAGGGTTCAAAGCTCAATAACTAGTTGAATGCAGACATGCCACTGGAAATATTACAGGGTTGTTGCGAGACTTTTTATGGGTTTTCTTGTATCCACTTCGATGTATAGGTGGTGAAAAGTGTGAGTGTGTATGTGGGCTTGAGAGGGGAGTGGGAGGTGAATTGACGATGATGTGAAGACGGCAAGGGGTAATATGGTATGGCACGTAAGTTAATACAAAGATATTGAACACAAATAACTCCAAAATAACGGACTGAAATATATCTTGTCGTTTTGATGTTGAACTAAGATGATAACAATATCTCTACGTGTCAAATTATTTTTCATGCATTCATGTACTTGGTTGTTGCGGCAAAGTTTCATGTTGCGGTTTGATGGTGTTATGTCCGCGTTTTGGTGACAGGCGACGTCGGCGGGACCAAGCGGCCGCGATACAGTCCTTGACCATCTTAGATTGGCTGTGAAGACGAAGGAGAAAAAGTTGCGTTGTTAGCACTAGCATCCCGTTGCCTAGTGCTCGCATGTACAAGGCAACTATTTGTCATCTTAGTCCTTTGTGTTATGCTATTAGCGGTACTCTATTTCCCTATTAGTGGCGGTCGGCTGGCCACCCCGTGCCGTCGCCGGCCGCCATCTCTCTCCTCACACGTCTCTGGTCTCCACACCCGCCCCCCTTGTGGGGCCGGCACGACTCTACGTGCAACTATCCGTTTCCATCCCCAACATGTTATGGGCCCTCCACCAAGCTACAAAATAGAAGAGCGTGTCTAAAGCGCTCGGCGTCGCGCTAGTCCTACTGTCCTACTTCCGCGTAATGAGTAGTAGAGCGTGTGACTAGATAAAGCGCTCAACGCCACGCCAGTAATACATCGTTCAACCGACGCCACGCTTCGCCTTCGAGCCGGTTATCCTATGACTGTCCTACCATCTCCCACGTAAACAAGAAAAGAGTGTGTATAAAGCGCCCACGCTCGCCCCACCAAGCTTTCAGCTCCACCCAGCCTTCAACCTACCTATGCTCTCGACCGGATATAGTTATTAAACCGAGCCGCAAAAATTCGGCCCGCGCGTACTTTAATTAGTCCTCTTTATTTTTCCGAAGCAACGCCGCAATGCTCACCGGACATAGCGAGGATCTAACCTTACCCATAGCGAATGGGGGGAGCCAACAAGAGCAACGCTCGTCTATGCTTTTGCGTGCTTGCACGCTCTTGACAACCTTGTTGGCTTTGCTCCGTCCTCGCTAGTCGCTTTCATGCGTCGGCTAATTCGCCCGTGGACAATTTTCGTGCGTAATGTCAAAATAGTGCATTCCGCAATACATTTGGAGTGGTTTCTGTCGGCAACGCGCCAATAGCATCACGTTCTTGTGAGCACATGTTGTAACACCTACCCGCCATGAGACATGCGCTACCAGCAAAACCCTTGTGAGGTGCTACTTTGGTTAGGCTAAGATGGCAACCTTAGACTAATAGTAGAACCTAATCTCTGGATCTAATTATACAGCGTAGCGAGAATTAGTAAGATTGTCTTAGGAACAGGGTTTCTTACAATCTGGGTGTGGCGTGATTCTATTCTGTACCGGTCTCTCACCTCTACCAGTAAGTTCCCGTCTTAAATATCCACACCTCAGGTGTTCTAGAAACAGCCTTAGAACCTGTAGCTTGTGCTGTCTGCTAACTAAACCAAACTATTATTGGTGATACAGATTATCTGAGATTATCTGTACCGTCTATCTAATCTTATCGCACAAGCTCTTAGAACTATCTAGAAAAGAACTATCTAGAAGAGATACTGCTAGTAACTCTGTACTGTCGAGGGAAAATACGGCGATACAGTTGTACTGCCGTGATGACAATAAAAGAGTCACTGAATATCGCTAAGATACAGGTACTATTTAGAGGAAATAAATAATGTCAGATACTAGCACTTAGCTAAATGGCTAGGATATGACACTCTCCCCTCCTTAAGCACCAGCGTCCTCGCTGTGCAGTACTCAGGGTCTTGGGTTCTTGGGGGTTCTTGCAGGCCAGCGATTGCGAAATCTGACAAAGTCAGGGGTGCCAGAAAATTCTCGATAAACATCCGTTCGAAGGAATTCGGAAAAGATGTTTAAGTGGTTGACTCCTCGCATGGGTTCCCAAGTGTCCTCGCTAGGTACGTTGAACGGTGCTGCCCAGCGGACCTTAAACAAAAGTCCCGTGCCATTGGAGTTAAAAGCCACGTCGAGTATTTTATCGACTTCAAATCGCTTCGCATCGTGCACAATCGGAATTGGCTGTGCACTGTTGGCCTGTTCTGGTTCTGAATTCCATTTCTCCAGTAAACTGGCGTGTACAACATCGTGAATCCGTACTCCAGGGGGTAGCTTAAGCCGAAATGCAACCGGGGAAACTTCCTCCGTAATGAGAAACGGTCCAATGTAGCGGTCGCGTAGTTTAGAACATGGCTGTTGTACAAACCGTAGATTTGTCGCCTTGAGCTTAACCTTGTCGCCAACTGTAAAAGGTACTGGTAACCGGTGCCGATTTGCAGCGTCTTGCATGTGTGCTTGGGCTGCTTTGACGCAGTCGTGGGCAAATCTGTGCATCTCGACCAGAATCTTCACTTGCTCCGGTAAAGTACGGCTAGGCTCGTTATCGTCAAATGTAGCCGTTGTTGGAGATGTCGGCTCAAATCCTAGCGTCGCCTTAAATGGAGACATAGTCGTTGACGTAGAAACCGCTGCGTTGATCGCGAACTCCACGTTGGTAAGGTGTTGAACCCAGTCGTCGTGCAAGGGGTGCACATAGCATCGTATGACTTGCTCCCATGTCTGGTTTACTCGCTCAGTTTGGCCATCTGTCTGGGGGTGATAGCTCGTAGAGATATTAAGCTTGGTGCCAACAGCCCTAAATAGGGTTTGCCAGAAGTCGCTCATAAACCGGGGATCTCGATCGGATATTAATTTCCGTGGTAAGCCAAAATGCCGAAAAACAGCGCGGTGCATAACTTTTGCTAATTGTTCCGCTGTAATCGTTTTCGTAATTGGCTCGACAATCGTCCGTTTCGTAAGCATACAGACGAATACCACCACAGCATCATACCCATCGCACTCAGGAAGGTCCGTAATCAGGTCAAGCGATACATGCTCAAAGGGCCTGGTCGGTACCTCATGCGATTGAAGGAGTCCATAAGACTTGTGTCGCGCTGCCTTGTTGCGTTGACAGGTAACACAGCTGCGTACATAGTGTTGTACTGTCCGCTTCATGTTAGGCCACCAAAACGTCCGGGTTACTGCTGCCAATAGTCGAATAATACCAGGGTGTCCCGCGGTCGGTGCGTCGTGTAGTTCGTACAATACTCTTGATCGCAATGTAGAGACGTTCGGAACATACAGTCTTGTCCCGTAGGCGTACAAGAGTCCATTAGATTGACGTACCAGCCAGGTAGGCAGAGATTTCCGGGTAAGCAGATATTTGTCCGAATCATAAGCACTTTTGATTTCCGCATGAAGTCCAGAGTCAGGATGTAACCGGGATTCCAGGGAAAAAATCTGTGCGTGTAACTCGCATTCTGCTTCGTCGTTGGTCCAATCGCGTAATAGTTGCAGCTTCTGTAATGAGTCCTTCAGGTCAGGTCGGCGAGACAGAGCGTCTGCCTGGTTGACTGCTCCCTTCTTGTATACGATGTCCATCTGTCGCTGGTAAGGTGCTAAAACTTGAAGCCATCGCACCTGTCGAGTAGACAAATCGCGCTGCCGAAAGAAGTGTCGCAACGTGTCGTGGTCCGTAATTACTGTAAATCCCGCCGCGCCATCTAAGTAGCAACGGAACTTCAGTAGAGCGTCTCGAACTGCCAGTAGCTCTTGTTCGTGGACAGGATAGTGTACCTCATGCTTGTTCATCTTTCGAGCATGGTACGCAACAGGTTGTAATCCAATACCTTGGTCTTGTAATAGCACAGCTCCTACTGCAAATCCAGAAGCATCTGTGTACAGTGTGTACCTTGCATTAGGAGAAGTGTCAGGAATTACCAGTACTGGTGCACGTACCATCGCGTTTTTAATTTGCTCGAATGCTGACTCGGCTTGAGGAGTCCAGCGAAATTCCAGTGTCTTCTTGGTCAGGTCCGTTAATGGGGTTGCTAGGGTTGCGAATTGGTTGATAAACCTCCGGTAATATCCAGCAAGTCCCAGAAATCCACGTACTTCAGTCACAGATTTCGGTCGGGGCCAATTTTGTACTGCCTCAACCTTGTCGGGGTCCATTCGGATCTGTCCAGCTTCCACCACATGCCCAAGAAAATTGACGCTCGATCGTCCGAAGTAACACTTAGAGAGTTTGATATGCAACTGGTGTCGCTGCAACTCTCGTAACACGAGTCGAATATGCTCGAGGTGTTCGTCGGCCGTCTTACTGTAGATCAACACGTCGTCCAAATATACCACGCAGAACTTGCCAAGATACGGGGCCAAAACTCGATTCATCATCGCTTGGAATCCAGCTGGGGCGTTACAAAGTCCAAAGGGTAGAACGCAGTACTCGAACAGTCCGTAATGAGTTCGGAATGCTGTCTTATGTATGTCGCGCTCTTTGACTCGAACTTGATGGTAGCCTTTATACAGGTCCAGCGTGCTGAAATAGTGAGCCCCATATAGCGAGTCGAGTAACTCATCAATCCGGGGTAACGGTGTTCGGTCTTTCCTCGTGAGGTCGTTGAGTTTCCGGTAGTCTACGCACATACGCATGGTACCATCCTTCTTGCGTACAAATAAAATCGGGGCACCATACGGAGATTTAGACGGACGAATCCAGCCTTTTGCGAGTAAGTCTTGCAACTGTACTTGAACCTCCCGGAGTTCTGCTGGTGACATACGGTACGTTCGCTCCTTAGGTGGTTCATCGCACTCCAAATTAATTTCAAAGTCGCACTCGCGAGTTGGCGGTAGACCGTCAGGCTCCTTGATAATGTCCGTAAACTCATTCAGGGAATCTCGTAACGAAGTCGTCCACTCAGGTTGTTGATCAGTGTTGATGTCGTCGACCGCGTCCTGTACTTCTCGTAGTCCAATCACGAAGAGGTCTGCTGGTTGTTGTCTAAGCAGCTTTGCCATCGCATCCGCCTCCAAGTGATGTACTGTCACAGGTACGGTGTACTCGTCGCCAGACACCATAGCTTCGCCAGTTTTACGGTCGCGAATCGTTTTAGTAGACCAATCTATATCCGGGTTGACGGCTTGTAACCAAGGTTGACCGAGGATGATGTCGAATTTATCCAGTTCTGTCGTAATTGCGTCCAGACGTATGTCTAGGGTCCCTACTGTGAGTACTTCATTCCGTAGTCGCTGGCGAGTCGTAGTTGTACTACCATCTGCCAATTTTATCCGGTATTTCTCTCCAGTAACCGTCGGAATGTGATGCTCCCGTACCCACTCAGCCTTGCAGAAATTTTCCGAAGCGCCAGAGTCAACCAAAATACGGCATCGATGTCCGCGTAAGGTGCCTCCCAACACTAACAGACTTGTTCCAGACTGGGTTGTGGATACATGTAGCGTCGCAGGAACACTGTCTTCTAGTCGGACGTTCTTGTTCATCCACCCGTCAATCGGTTTCCCAAAAGTCTCGTAACGAAGAGGGAACTGCTGTTCTCCACAGACTAGATAACCCGTACGCCGTGCCGAAATTAATTCCTTCCAGGTAGCCCATACTGCCCGAGAAGTTGACGTAGCGTCCGGTATCGATCCGGGTCGAACGCGAGCGATATACACGTAGCGCTTATTCTGTCCGGAAGACTCCGTCCCTAAAAGGCGTAAATTTGTTTCGCTCACCTTTAATCCAGTTGTCTCCGTAAGAGCTCGCACTGCTGTGTATTCCGGGGTCGCGTCTTCAATCTCCTGTTTGCCACCAGGAAACCAGACCATGCCAGTGTCCTCTTTCGCTAGTAACACTCGTCGGCCATCGGTAACAAGAGTCGTCGAGTGAGTCCAGTAGGTCTTCGGGGGATTCTGTAGGTTCTGAGGCAGAAATCGAACTCGATCGGTGTCGTCGACGTAGACTTGCGTCGTCCATCTTGTCGGTCCAACATCTTGCCTTCTTCCTTCTATTCCATCGTTCGTGGGGCAGGTAAACACATGTTCTTTCGCCGCCAGCTCGTCGACAAGTCGGAAATTTCGCAGCAGCTTGAACCATGGTTTTGCCCTCCATTTT
Source organism: Tetraselmis chui (assembly GCA_026401115.1). Lineage (NCBI taxonomy): Eukaryota > Viridiplantae > Chlorophyta > Chlorodendrophyceae > Chlorodendrales > Chlorodendraceae > Tetraselmis > Tetraselmis chui. The sequence goes on from JAPMLY010000879.1 coordinate 84,888, forward strand.
GGAACCACTATAACCGCTCTCAGATGGGGATGAAGCAGTTTACTCCGCAAATAATGGCCCAAAAAATCTTCTAATTCATTAAATGGCGCATTTAGCCAAATTCTCCGGTACTTCTGTAAATCTCTCTCCTGAAATGGGCGCGCCGGACAGCAAAAATCCTCCGCCACTTGAGAATTAAGGCCGTCATTATCGCTAGCTCCATCTAAGTCGAAAGGTCCGTAGGTCTGAGAGTACTTCAGGAAATACTCCCTATTCATCATCCAGTCGCTAAAGTCCTTGCTCCTAAAGACTGGCCTCAATGTCGTTTGAGGTAACGGGTCTCGTACTTCTTCTGTTCTGGTCTCTTCCTGAGTCGCTGTAGGAGACGAAACCTCATCCTGCAGCTTGCCGCGAGCTGCCGACTCAGGTCTCACTTTCCCGGCCGGGATTTCCTCGTTCTGTCATTCTTCTTGTTCTTTCTGTCTGGGCAGTCGATAGCGATGTGTCCCTTCTTGTGGCAAATGAAGCACTTGCCCTCCTTCTTAAATCTGTCGACCTCCTCTTGAGTGAGGCGTCTAATCTCGTACAGCTCCCGCGGCTTTTCTTCGGTCGCGCCATGCGAATCTTCCTCCAACTCACTGTCGATCTCCTCCGCTGCCTCTGAAAAGTCGCTGTCTTCTTCGATGGCGTTCAGTCGGCCTGTCGAGCGTTGGGTCGTCTCAATCTTGGTCTCCGCTGCCTCCGCTCGCAGAGCTGCTTGAATCGCCTCGTGTAGGGTCTTAGGGTTTTTCAGGGCAACTTCCTTATGAATCGAGGGTCTCAAACCGCGCTGGAAATCATGTACGTTATCTTCTTCGTGACGGTGAGGAAGCTCCAATAATTGTTCTCGAAAATAGTTCGCGTACTTCAGGACCGTGGTTTTCTGTCTCGCTTTGTCCAAATTCAATCTCGCTTGTTCCGCCGGTGTTCTTCCGCAGAATTCCTGAATTAAGGATTTCTCCATCTCAGAAACTCCGGAAAATCCTCCACCGACTTCATCTCCAGTCTGCGCAACTTGGGAGTACCACCACTTCGATAGTGGTCCTTCCAGAAAGCCAGATACCCAGTACACTCCTCTTTGCTCTTCAGGGTTAACGCTGTGATACCGTAGATACCCTCGTGCATGTCGGAACCAGTTTCTCAGCTCGTCGATGTTAGTCGTAGCGATGCTCTTGATCTTGGCTGGTTTGACATCGTTCGGCATCATGCTTGGCATCTCTCGCGTCCTCTCCGATCTCAATTGTTCTCCTCGAAGAAAATTCTCCGTTTCTCGGCTTCTGTTCACTCGTCCTTCAAAATGCCTGAAACCGTTGTCGACGTGGTCACGCAGTTGAGATAGCTCAGTCGAAAAAGTGTCAACTCGTGTACCGACATAGGCTCCATCGTGGGACTCGATCCTTCTCGCACTGTCTGTCTTCTACCATCTGTCGACGTCGGCTGTGTCGGCCCAGAAGGCGCCCCCTCTGGTCGACCATCAACTTCCTCTGGTAGTCTCTCTCCTGCTCGGTTAGACATCTTCGTCTCGTCTAGCTGTTCTGATGCTCCGAAACCACGTGTGAGGTGCTACTTTGGTTAGGCTAAGATGGCAACCTTAGACTAATAGTAGAACCTAATCTCTGGATCTAATTATACAGCGTAGAGAGAATTAGTAAGATTGTCTTAGGAACAGGGTTTCTTACAATCTGGGTGTGGCGTGATTCTATTCTGTACCGGTCTCTCACCTCTACCAGTAAGTTCCCGTCTTAAATATCCACACCTCAGGTGTTCTAGAAACAGCCTTAGAACCTGTAGCTTGTGCTGTCTGCTAACTAAACCAAACTATTATTGGTGATACAGATTATCTGAGATTATCTGTACCGTCTATCTAATCTTATCGCACAAGCTCTTAGAACTATCTAGAAAAGAACTATCTAGAAGAGATACTGCTAGTAACTCTGTACTGTCGAGGGAAAATACGGCGATACAGTTGTACTGCCGTGATGACAATAAAAGAGTCACTGAATATCGCTAAGATACAGGTACTATTTAGAGGAAATAAATAATGTCAGATACTAGCACTTAGCTAAATGGCTAAGATATGACAACCCTTGTGACCAAGATGACGACTTCCTCGAGACAAGCTAGGACGACGGCAAGACCTAGGGTACCTTGAGGGGGGGCGTTAACACTAGCATCCCGGTGCCTAGTGCTTATGTACAAGGCAACTATATGTCATCTTAGTACTTAATGTTTTGTTATAAGCGGTACTCTATTTCCATGATAGTGGCGGTCGGCCGGCCCCGCCGGTGCCTTCGCCGGCCGCCGTCTCTCTGCTCACACTTCTCTAGTCTCCACACCCGGCCCTTTGTGTGGCCGGCACAACTCCACTTGAAACTATCTGTTTCCATCTCCAACAAACGTACACTTTGCCGATGTGATGGAAGTATTGGTGGTCCTCTTGTTGGTTCCACACAGTGAGTATTTTATTTTATGTTGGAGTCAAGTAGTGAGTTGCTCCACTTGTTTTGGGTGTGATTTAGCGGATACGGAATTCACCCATGCAAACTTTGAATCTACGCATTCGATGGCGGAGCATGCAAGGTATCTTCATGCTGTGATTTTGGCTTACTCCGTTGGGGTTTGTACAATTAATGCGGTAGCTTCCCATTTCAGCCCCTAATTCCAACGGCAATCATTGTATATATTATTAGGTGTACTTGTCGTTAAGCACATATGGTCGGAGAGTATCCGGTATATACCCTACTACTAAATGCTACATTCAACCCGTAATGGCGCTAAGGCCGCCACTCCGACGCAGTCGCACTCGCGAGCAAGCTACCCGCTCGCAACTTGGGCGGAGAGGGGGGGTATCGACTGCATATCACTATAGGTATTTAGGAGTGCTAATAAATTCAGATTTGAGTATACGACACATCGTGCGCGATAGGGTCAATAAAAGTAAGCGCGCCGTTGAAGCTCTCGACTATGTATTGGAAGGGAGGGGTATTCTCATTGATGTACGCACCTCGGTGCTCAAGACCTGCGTATTGCCGCTCCTTACTTACGAGTGTAAAGTATGGAGAATGGATACGACCAACGGCTCCAAAAGACTACAAATTGCATAAAGTGAATGCCTGTGGCGCCTCGTTGGAATGGGTGCAAAGGCCCATGGGTGGTCACAACATTGCTACCGCGGGAGCTATGAATAGCGCCCGTAGAAGCAATGGCATCATCGGCGACTCATCCATGTGCGTGCGCGTCCCACTCGTCTTGAGTTACTTTTAACCATGCAATACCTCTAAGCTACTTGTGGCAACGACATGAGATCGATTCGAGACGTTACCTTCAACATGCATAAACACATGGAGAATTTATTTCCATGCTTCGTATTACGTTTGAAACCCATTGCCACCGTTTTGCACGGGCATTCCCGCGGGGCCCGTACTAAGGTTGCACATTATAGTTCTGTTTTGTGCACGTATATTTCCCACTACCCGTCGCCTTGCCCGCATTCATGCCATGCATGAACGTTTCTCGCATCATTGTCAGCATGCGGAGGGGTTGTGCATGAGTGTATCGAACATATCATGCTTGAATGCCCACGTTAGTTCGGAGTACAATCCTCGTAACTTTTGGACACCCGCCTCAGACTTAAAGGAATTTGCACTTTGGTTCGCTACCTCCAATGAAGATAAGACTAGATTGCTTATAGGCGGTGCCTCCCCCCCTCCCGTTCATGTTGCCATTCATGCATTTTACTGGGAAGGAAAAGTTTTTTGAGTTATAGCGCAAGGCCCTTTCCCGCATTGATTTCTTTGCAGTTTACGTATCGCACTCCCGAAGTGTTTTGCTCCGTGAGATGGGCTTTGCTCCTCGCATTACTCGAATGGGCCAACGCCCGGACGGGTAGGGCAGCCCTTTCATGGTGAGTGTCGGGACTGCATTCATTCTTGTTTGCATGTTATTGGAAGGCTTTTAGTTTGTGAAACTCCAACATCGGTCTCAATGAAGGGTAAGCACAATATGGCATGGTTCTCGTGCAATGGTACGTTGTGCACTCGCACAAGCGTCGACTAGCCGGGAGCATGACGTTTGATGAGTTTAACGTTTGTTTTTAACCTTACACTCTCAGTCGTGCTTGCGAAACGACGCCCGTAGAGGGCTCATCTGCGAGTCCCATATCTTGCGGGCGTAGAAAAATAATAATATCAATAACCGGTCAAGCTTACCAATAAAATTTGCCTCCCTTTTGGCGCCCGCCGGCGGCGCAGCGGCGGCGGCCTCGGAGTGGGGTGCGCTCGGAGGCATGTCGGCACCTACCTCTACCTCCACGCGGTGGGCGCTCGTAACTATGTAGCCGTGCTAGGGTTGGCGCGTTAGGGGGCTAAACGAGGTACCATGAGATGCGATCCGCGGGATACGTAGCTGTCGATAAATTATGGACGGAGGGTTTTGGAAATCATAATATCCATACACCATCACTAAGATCTCCCGCTCGGCCCGTCCGATGTGTTTTTTCGCGACTAAATACTCACATATACTCTCCCGTCAAGGGGGCGGAGGCAGTGTTTGTGAAATATTTTTTTGGCTAAGGGGGTACGGACGGATCAACAGTGGGACGCGGGTGTTGGAGCTAACGGCGGGCAGCCGGGAAGCAGCGCCGGAGCAAGGCGCTCGGTAGCGGTCGTCCAACCCTGAGAGATTCGAGACCCTCTTGGGGTGAGGTTGGGAGCTTCGCAAGACGAAGGAGGGTCGCAACCGGAGGAGCGACACGGTTTGGCGGCGGAGGTCCAAATGACCGACCGTCGCTAGAAAAAACCCGGTACGGAGGGTTCCCGGGGAAATATATTTCCGTACCCAACATATTTTGAGGAATGGAGACTCGGTTAGCGAGTTCGATCACCCTCTCCCCCTATCGGTATCCACTTATCGGCAGCCTGCCTAACGCAGGTTGCCTAGGGTTATCGCAACGGCACTCTGCTTATAAAGGCGGCCCCCTAACAACGTAAACCACTGGGGGAGGGTACGGGCGGATTTCGCACCATCAAATAGGTGTGGGAAAGAGACGGAGACGGACAAAGGACATGAGAAAATCTGGCGCGGAGGCAAGAGCGCTAGCTAGATACCGTTTGCAGCTATGGACTTCTCCTCTCCCAAACCCCCGGAGGGGCAAGGAAGTCCAGGCTAGGAGGCGAGTTGCGACGGGAGGAGCAACGATATCTCGGACGGGGGAGCGCGAAGATCGGGACGGGACTGTCGACGACTTATGTGACGGGGTTTACGCATGCCCTTAGGTTTTGCTCCTAGCTCCGGCACGACCGGAGTCACACAAGAGAAGAGGTCAGGTAGGCCCGTCACGACGAGCGCCAAATGATCAACTAGGCTGTTCAACGCCCTCGCAACAGCTCGAGCAGGCTGCGCATCGTGGAGACTAGCGATAAATTATTTTTCATAAATATTCGACAGTCAATGTTTACTAGCATGAATTTGACGGTATTGTTACTGCCATTGGAGAGGTTGGGATTAGTGCATTCATGGCGTATGTCCTATGATAAAAAAGGTACTCCATAAGGCATGATCAGATGGGCGCCCGAAGACAACAAACGTTAACTCAATGATTATTGTAAACAATTTTCAATTTTGCCTCTCTTTTCTATATCCGTAACTCTCTTTCATGGAGTTGTAAACTGCATAGTATACATTGTTATATTTTTTGTGTTTGACTCTTGTCACCCACATTAAAACCGAGAATAACATCACTTCGGACTGCCCGGTGCCTACTATTCCCCGTCCGAGGTATGGCGTCGTACCCTTTCACGCTATTATCGGTCCACAATTTCTCGACTCGTAATGCGTAGTAGTTGCAAAGCTAAGGTATTACCTCACCGCAGCCCCCTTTCCATTCCCCAAACACATTATCTCGCGCATAGCCGCGCACAATGCACTTAGGTTACATTTCCCTACGGACCACGCTAGATTTGCCGCGGGTGGTTGGATCCCCGCCAGCCTATAGTTAGCCAAAACGACGCCTTATGGTTTTGCAATTTCATGGTAGAGTCAATACTACGAATGTGGTCGACGCCGATAGCGGGCGTGTGTCGTGTAGTGCGGAGGACGCGTAAACGGGCCTGAGTGATGGAGAGGGCACGGCTAGCGAGAGATTCCGGCGGGCATATCTCCGGCCTCAAGTAAAGTAATTAAGTATACTAAAACACTCTTAGCGATGTCGTTTTCCCTTCATTAATGGTCATATTGGTAATATAGAGGTTTGAATTACAGGGCTAAATTACGAAATAACCGGCGTTACCTCCGTTACAAGCGTTACCTCCGACGCGACATCTCCCTAACGGTTCAAGCGCCCACGCGCGCACGGACAATAAAATGTCCGCACACTATATAACGCACCAAAAGCGATTGTGTATCCACCTTTTGCCTTTTGCCAGAGCTATCGCTCACGCAAACGGCATCGTGGCTCTCGCTAGCCACGCAAGGTGTTGATCACTTGAGTCTCCTGCACGACGCACGAAAACACACTCGTTGAGTTCCAATGGCAGACCGCCTGGTATTGCCTACTGACCTCTACCCCGTTGCGCCCGGTGACGAGCCGGAACAGCAGCCAGACCAACTGCAATTGCTGACACATATTGTAAAGTAGTTAGCAGCCTAGGTCGAAACTCTATCCGTCGCAGCCGCACCAACAAAACACACTACTTCAGCCATCCCCACAGCCGATTCCGACAGCGCTGCGGGTGGACGACTCGAGCTCGACGCTCTACCAGTTGATAGTAAAAACACCCCTCTAGAGTACATCGACCCTAGAGAGTGGTCAGATTTCGCGTCTCGTACGTTCGCGGACTGCCTACCCCCCTCTGGCACGACAATCCCGTGCATGTGGAACCCTCGACACGACGAGGCGGACAAATTTCCACGGACAACGCGAGAATTTCCTCCCGCGACGAGTATCGACACTTGCTCTGCTATGGTGTATTTACGGCCGCCGCTAACGCGGCACTCGAAACTGCTATGGAAACGCTTCGCACGGTCACCTCTACCCCCGACGAAACAACCTACGCCTACTCCCTCGCCGACGCAGCGCTACGTACTAATCAAGCAATGGCCTCAGCGGGGGAAGCGCGACTCACCTATATCAGGCGCTTCAAGGCCAAGAAGATTCTCACCGGAGAAGAACGCGTCGCGGAGCGTCTCGTCTACACACGTTGCTTCGACACAGTCGCCTCCGACCGTGGAGACAACGTCGTCGACGGACTCGTGTCAGCCCTGGAGGACAAACGACTCGAAGTCAGCATCACAGCAACTGCAAAAGCGCAAGCAGCTGCCCAGTTCAAGGCCGACAAGCCTAGACCAGACAGACCGGGCATGCCGAACGACAAGCCGGATGACAAGCCGGACAAACCCCAGGCCAAGCCTAAGGACCGCTTAAATGTGATTATAGTTTACGCACATGAGCCATAGTGACGACTTGCAAAGGTCGATTTGGGACATGTAATGAAATTACGGGAGGCGCCCGCCGGAGGCGCAGCGGCGGCGGCCCCGGAGGGGGTGCGCTCGCCGGCCCGCCGTCACTCACCCCCACCTCCTTGTGGTGGGTGTTAGTAACCCTATAGCCGTGCTAGGCTTGGCACGGCTAGGGGCTAGGCGGGGTGAAATCCGGCGGCTACGATCCGCGGATGAGTAGCTGTTGGGAAGCCTTAATACGGAGGGCTTTTCAAAATGTTATACGTACACAAGCGTCATGATCTCCCGCTCGGCTAGTCCGAATTTTTTTCAAGACTTTAAACTTCTTGAATACTCTCATATCTACGGGCAAAACTTGTATCCGAGGGCATTTTTGCGGCGACGAGGGCACGGACGGATCTGAGTTGGCGGCGGGAGTTGGAGCTGGCGGAGGAAAGCCGGGAAGCAGCGCCTAGGCATGGCGCTCGAGGACAACCGACGAGTCGTGTGGCGTTGGAGCACTAAATAGCGATTTCTTTAATGCAATGAAGTAGCGACATACAACTGCTCTCGACAGGTTCCCATTGGCCTTTCTTGGGGCTGCGCCCTAGTCCGAGGGGGTCGAGTAGTGAAGCGACTCGTGTGCGGAGCAATAGGGATGCGTCTCTGTTGTCGGCGAAAAGTAAAAAGTCTTTCACGTACAAAAGTAGCCGAACGCCTCTCCTTCTTGAGTTAGGGAGGTAGCGTCGGGATGGCTTGGATCGTGATGGCTGCCGATCCTTAGGCATGAGGGTGGTGTTCGCATCGGGGCTAGAGAGTGGATCTCGCAATAGCATGACAACAAAAATATTAGTTGTTGCACCGGCATCCCATCGGTAGACCGGCTAGTCCGAAAACAATCCCGCGATAATTTACAGTGAAGAAGATATGGTCTTCCTCCCGTATACCTAGCGCGTAGTTGCCATCGGTGAGGTCGAGAGAGATAATCCATTTGCCGGTGACTGTCAAGGTCTTGAGGTGTTTTATTGTTTCGTATGATAGCTTGTGCTCTTTGCAAGAACTGTCAAGTTAGCGTAGGTCGATGACGAGTCTTCATCTGGTTTCGCCCGTTTTGGAAACTAGAATCATTCTTGAAACCTACATGATGCGTCTGTCACGCCCCCACGCGCATGACTCCGTGAAGTTTGGGAGCTCGCATTCCACAAAGTCGAGTTGTTGCGTCGAGCATGGAGATGCCGTTGCTGAAAGGTGAGGGCTAGTGGTCGCCGATGAAACGTATGCACATCTTTAGACGGATTCAGCCTAGAATTTGCTCGCTCGAGCCTAATCCTTTCCACTCGGACACTTTTCTCCGCACGCGGGACGCATGTAATTGGAACGGTCGTTGCAGAACGCGGCGTGGTGACTAGCGAGTTACACCACCAAGCGTTCTTGTCATGGTTCTTGGGCTTCGGCTTTTTAGGGTCTGCATGAACTCTCGGAGGTGGCTCGGGAATGGGTTGGGGTCGTGGCGTCGGTTTGTGATGTTCGAGGGTAGGACGGTGGGAAGGAAGCATGTATAGTGTCTTGCGTGCGAAGCTTGCTTTAGCAGCTGCCTTGACGTTGGCGAGTAGGGAACACTCGAGGTTCTTGTCGATGAAGGCTCGGTGTTGGTTGTCGTATTCGGAAGAGGCAGCGTACGGTCGTGGCTTAAGGAAACGCTCGTTGCCGAGCTCCGCGGAGTCGTGGTCCGGATCGCTAGTCTCCCCTCCGCCCATGGTGTGTCGGATGTGGGATACGCGCATACTAGGTCAGTAGCGGCCTCCTCTAGCGCGCTGTGGGCGTGGATGCTTTGACGCACGGTGACGATTGCTACTTTGAATTGTGGTGAGGTCGTCAAACCTAAAAACCCGAGGGAAGAGAGTAAAAACCCCCAACACACTCTAGAGAGGTTGGATGTAGGCGGTTCACGGTCTAGCTCTAGCCTATAAGTTTCTTAAATGGCAGAGTTGGGTTCCCATAATTTTGTTTTGATGTTGTAGTCATCATCTTGCAGCTTTAATGGGGCTTTGGTAGTCGCTGGGGTTGGGGCGAGGGGTCGCACGGTAGGGGGGGATTAAAGATCGCTCGGTCGATAATTGTACGCTACGGGAGTCGGGCTCCGTAATTTCACCCTCTGGCGTGTCGTTTACGCCGATGGGAATGACATGCTAGTTGCTTACTTGTTTTGATGTTGTTAGTAGAGGGATGAGGTTCGAACTCATCGTGGCGGTTAGTTCCGCAAAAGCATGTCAAAACCGGTCATACATGCGCTCTTCTCATGTTGTTGCGTTGGCTAGTAAGCGTCGCTCTTGTTGTCTGAATTCTACAAATTCCGGCGCGTCGCGAGTTCCGTCTGCAAGTAGCCCATATGTAGCGGTAGTGTTAGAGAAGGATAAAGAGTTTCGGCTTTGTTAGACGTTGTCGAGTGTAAGCTGTCACCTTGCGCTACGAGAGCTACGATGCCGTTCCGCTAGCCGATTGTCGAGCGCAAAGGCAATAAAAGGTGGATGCAACCAGCTAGAGGCGTTGGTCTAGAAGTAAAGTTTGTGGGCGTCCGCCGCGGACATTTTTGCGGCGCTTGTGACGCTTTATCTCACGCGGAGTCAACATGGTATTTTACGTATATCATAAGAAGAGAATAATATATTGAAATAAACATGTTTTGAATAAATAAATGAATGCATGGACATCACATATGTATGACAAGGGCTCTACAATACAGGTACCCGTAACCGCACGTGTTCATCCTACATGTACCTGCGCTGGTACCAGTGCCCGCAGGCTACGAGAGGTACATGTACTTGCATGCCATGTTTGCCCAATTTTTCCAATGAACGGAGGACCACCATATGGGATTCGGTGTCCTAGTGGCAGGGTTCATTTGGATGTTTGGGATTTATGGTTGAAAATCCCATCCTCAACGGCCGTGCCTGTTGACAGTACTTTGTACTGTATGTCAGGCCGTCATCCAAAAAATATATAAAATGATAGCTTGATGACTAAAAGTATTGCAAGTATCAATCTATATTATTATATCTCTTGAAGCACGAGATTCCTTCTTGTTAATCCTCATCCTAAGACATTCAATTACATGTCATATCATCATATTCGATAATATGCCACTGATTATTAATCAGCGAAAATGCATAAATCGCTTTTGTGACCCTCCTGCGACCCTCTTGTAACCCTCTCGTCACTCATCTTTCCTTCGAATAAAGAGCGCCGTTTTTCATCTTGTTTGTGTCCATATGCCTTTGGCACAGATACTTCTGCAATTCCATCTCTATACAAACTTTGTTTCCCCTCCCACTTTCCTTGTCCGTGCTCATCTTGTTCTTCTCGTAACCAGTCGATCTCTATAGAACATTAAAATAACTCGTTATTTGTATATGTATGTTTTAGCAACCCGTAGTTTGTCCGTGCCGCTCATCTACCATTTTCATATTTCAAAATGCCGCTGATGCTTTCCTACCCAGCGGGGGTTGCAAACTGAACTAACTGTCCATCACATCATCTTAAGCACAATGATATATTCGTCTCAGAAATCCAAATAAGCCACCCGTCCACCCATTCATCCATCCATCCATATATATTGTAAGTAATTTTTGAACTGAAACTGCACCATCGTAGCCACACGCAGTACACTCTTCCCATAAAGTCCGTTACTAGTGAAATAGGGCCTTTCGCCTAGGGCGGGTGTTTACCATGTAGGGTTTCTAGGGTTTAGCTGTACTTTAGCTCGTTGAAAAGGCGGGCCGAAACTTGTGTTAACGGTGAGGCTAAGGGGGAAGCGGGGCACAAATGGGGCCCGTCACGGCTACGATATGACGTATTAGGGTTTGCGGCCCAACCCCGATTTCGGGGTATACCCTGATTCGGGCGCCCCGGAATTCGGATTTGCCACACTTTGGCTCGTGAAAAATCCCGAAATGGGCGACACAACATGCGGTTTTTATGATCCCAGCATGTTGTCCGCAATCATGGGAGCACGTGGGTGTGATGGCATGTGCCGTTAATATGCTTGACGTGGGTGGGCTCGGGGCCGGAAACCCACAGCTTGGGAGGCTTAAAAAAGCCTAACTTCGCCGTACAGTGTCCGATTCGAGCAAACTAAGTTGCAAGTGGAAGCCCTTCCCCCAAGTAAGTGTAAGTTTCAACTTAATTTACGCCCACCGGCCGGTTTTCGCGTCAAATCCGCCGTCCGATGTCATCCAAGCCCTCGTACAGCCAAATAAAGCTTTTAGGGTTTCAAAATCTGCCACATTCGCGCGGGGCTAGCAACCCCCAGACAGGTGGTACCCGCATACCCGCTCCGCTAATACGCTCAACAATCAGCGCTCTATATTTCTTCTATTCACGGCGTTGCCCCTTTCATGCCCCATGATGGCATGGTGCCGTGCCCTTTGCCGCCGGCCAGATGAAGGCCCGTGCTAGGGTACTTTGAAAGCTCCCCGCCATTTTTCACGCCCGGCGATGCGCAAGTTTCTAAGGCCAACGATCCGCGCGCCAGGGTGCTTACACTCCAAGTCAACTGCCCCTCAAGCCCAATAGGCCCCCAGCCCGTGCTCCTTGGTGGCATTTCCGGGCACGTGGCAAGAAAAACCAGTGCCCACGACATGCCATTCTCGGTGTCGCCGCTTTGTAGACGGCCGGGCGCAACACAGTCGGCGGATATTAGTGCAATTGTGCAAACATGCTGAGAACCCAGTGTCGAGTAGTCTCCCGGCTTGTCGCGACACTGCGTGTGCCGAGCCACGCATAGAGGCGTGCATAACATGCACATGCACGAATTTCGGCCCGCAAAATATGGGCCGAAAATCCAACGTGGGTGCCCACAATAATTGGGGCGTGCCGGTAAAGGTGCTCACGTCAGTGAACAACGCGTCGTGGTGTGCTGTTCGAAAATCATTATTCTACCCCCCAATCGAGTTGCATGGCCATCGCGGCAGTGCGTGGCGGGTAATTAAATACGTGCCGCTAGTAACGGACTTTATGGGAAGAGTGTGGGGCTGGGCGCCGGTGGTTCTCACTAAGTTATTCTTATGAAACTCCCCACGCAACGGCTTAGCACCCGTCAGTATTTTGTGCTCCCGCCTTTCTCAGCAAGGCATGCTTTCAGCCTGCGCCGAATTGACTCGCTCTTGAATCCCGTGGTGCCCGCTGTGACGAGCAAGTTGGCCTTGCCCCATTAATTTATTGCGGCGTAGACCTCCGCGCAGGCCTCCCCCGGCGAGCTTTGTTAGAAACGCCCCCCGTGCCCTCGTAAGGTACGCACCCACTTGCGAACCACCGACGCGCTTGCACGGTGCTGCTGGGCTACTTTGGTGAAGTTGCCAACGTCGTTGAAGTCCCACACAAGTTGCAGTCTCCACGCTTGAGTGGTTGGTGTAGGCCCCATACTGGTTTTTGAGTCGCGACGCGGTTGAGGTCCAGCGTAGTGTGCGCAATTGGGCGAAATCCCACCTCCAACCGAAATTTTGTATTCAGACGTGAACGCTCATATCATCGCCGCTTTGTCCCCGGCTAATACTAGCGAATTCGAAGCGGATTAGAAATCGCCCACACTCTTCCCATAAAGTCCGTTACTAGTGAAATAGGGCCTTTCGCCTAGGGCGGGTGTTTACCATGTAGGGTTTCTAGGGTTTAGCTGTACTTTAGCTCGTTGAAAAGGCGGGCCGAAACTTGTGTTAACGGTGAGGCTAAGGGGGAAGCGGGGCACAAATGGGGCCCGTCACGGCTACGATATGACGTATTAGGTTTTGCGGCCCAACCCCGATTTCGGGGTATACCCTGATTCGGGCGCCCCGGAATTCGGATTTGCCACACTTTGGCTCGTGAAAAATCCCGAAATGGGCGACACAACATGCGGTTTTTATGATCCCAGCATGTTGTCCGCAAACATGGGAGCACGTGGGTGTGATGGCATGTGCCGTTAATATGCTTGACGTGGGTGGGCTCGGGGCCGGAAACCCACAGCTTGGGAGGCTTAAAAAAGCCTAACTTCGCCGTACAGTGTCCGATTCGAGCAAACTAAGTTGTAAGTGGAAGCCCTTCCCCCAAGTAAGTGTAAGTTTCAACTTAATTTACGCCCACCGGCCGGTTTTCGCGTCAAATCCGCCGTCCGATGTCATCCAAGCCCTCGTACAGCCAAATAAAGCTTTTAGGGTTTCAAAATCTGCCACATTCGCGCGGGGCTAGCAACCCCCAGACAGGTGGTACCCGCATACCCGCTCCGCTAATACGCTCAACAATCAGCGCTCTATATTTCTTCTATTCACGGCGTTGCCCCTTTCATGCCCCATGATGGCATGGTGCCGTGCCCTTTGCCGCCGGCCAGATGAAGGCCCGTGCTAGGGTACTTTGAAAGCTCCCCGCCATTTTTCACGCCCGGCGATGCGCAAGTTTCTAAGGCCAACGATCCGCGCGCCAGGGTGCTTACACTCCAAGTCAACTGCCCCTCAAGCCCAATAGGCCCCCAGCCCGTGCTCCTTGGTGGCATTTCCGGGCACGTGGCAAGAAAAACCAGTGCCCACGACATGCCATTCTCGGTGTCGCCGCTTTGTAGACGGCCGGGCGCAACACAGTCGGCGGATATTAGTGCAATTGTGCAAACATGCTGAGAACCCAGTGTCGAGTAGTCTCCCGGCTTGTCGCGACACTGCGTGTGCCGAGCCACGCATAGAGGCGTGCATAACATGCACATGCACGAATTTCGGCCCGCAAAATATGGGCCGAAAATCCAACGTGGGTGCCCACAATAATTGGGGCGTGCCGGTAAAGGTGCTCACGTCAGTGAACAACGCGTCGTGGTGTGCTGTTCGAAAATCATTATTCTACCCCCCAATCGAGTTGCATGGCCATCGCGGCAGTGCGTGGCGGGTAATTAAATACGTGCCGCTAGTAACGGACTTTATGGGAAGAGTATAGTTAATCACGAGCCCGTCCATACTTTGTAGTTGAAAGTACGTTTGTTGCAACTCCTCTGTCAATGCAGTTCGTGAGAGTGTGTCAATGAAAGTACAAGAAGCGCAATAAGAACGTGGACAGGGAAAACAAGGGAAGAGCCACGAGGGCAAGAGTGACAAGAGGGTAATGGAATCTAAGGCACGGCAAATGGAAGAGAGTGTGAGAATGTGTCAACGTGTAATGATTATTTTCTTAACCATGATATTGAACCTGACTGTCGCGCCGATTCCAATCGAGCTCTTGATACGGGAAATAAAGACAGACCGAAAGACACAAGGAAGACTTTAGCAAATCACGTTGTGATAATAGGACTTGAATTTTTATTATTTTGTTACCTGTATATTTGATGTTCGGGTATCCGTACATGTTGAGGCCTCATCTCGTATTGTAAAAAGTTTGTCGAGCTTTTCACTTTGAAAAATAAATCACAAGCAAGACTAAAAAAGACGAGAAAGCCACGACCAATCATCAGGAACAAGGCGACAAGAGATTTTTTTTAAAATACCACTTGCCCATGCCCACGGCACGGGGGCATGAAGGCAAGCAACTGTATCAGCACTGTCCTTGGCGCAACAAGATGCATTATTTTATGTCATGATATATGTATCTCATACAGATAAAAGGATGAAAATCGCTACCAACATTCGAGAAAGATAAGCATATCATGATATTCATCAAGGATTTATAGCGGAGTAATGAGGAATGATGCGTGGTACTTAGTAAGCACATCACGTGGGCTGTGTGGCTATTTTGTCCTTAGCTCGTGAGGTTCAATGCAGAGGCGGGGTACCCTACCTCCGTCGTGGATATGTGTCATGAAACTTTACATCCCCGACCAGCTGATTTGAACTCGCCTCCACCGCGAAAGGCGAACCTCAATCATGGCGGCATGCCATGGCAATGCGTCGGTTTGCAACCGCAGTATTCCAAACGTAGCGACTAGCGACATGTCAAATTTGCAAAACGAGGTGGGTAGAATTGGCGTATGAAAAAAAATGCAGGCTTGTTGTTGAGTAGACGCGCGGTAGCGGTTACTAAAGGGGACTTAGATCGGTCCCTCTATTCGGGTTGCTCGTAGGTGTAAGGGTGTTTGAATCAATCCCGCCCACATGACTGTGTCTAATTGTGCGGATTTTGATATGTCTGTTGAGCTTGCGTTTTCTTGTTCGAGCTAGAAATGAGGGGTGCGCGGTATATTCAGAGAATATTTTGCAAGGCATTGGACAATATCAATGTGTAATTTATATACGATGGTGGTAACGGCGTTCTTATAATGCACTTTTAAATTATCCGGAGGGTCAACACGAAGTGTGAGACTGCTCGTGAGTTCTCTTGAGTCGTAAGACGAGGGGGAGACTATTTATCATTGCGGTTGGCCGGTGCATTTGGTGGAACTTTGCGCATGGGATTAATTTGTGCGTGATGTCTACGAAAACATTGGAAATATTATTGTAAATTCAGAATTTTAATTCTACATATTATTGGCGTCAATTTAGGTTACACGTTTGCAGCCGGACGCTGGGGGGTATCGGGGGTTGACTAGGCGGGCGAAGTCCTACTAGCTTGCTTGCATGGGGAGGCTGGGAGACATGTGTTCTAGACGTGCAATGGAAGGGGTGTTTCTTTCGTGTGGGGGTCGTTGTCATGTCGTACATGAGAACTAAGT
The DNA here is from genome assembly GCA_026401115.1 of Tetraselmis chui. Taxonomy (NCBI): domain Eukaryota; kingdom Viridiplantae; phylum Chlorophyta; class Chlorodendrophyceae; order Chlorodendrales; family Chlorodendraceae; genus Tetraselmis; species Tetraselmis chui. The sequence goes on from JAPMLY010000879.1 coordinate 100,993, forward strand.
GGCATGATGGCCACTTAGCGACATTCATTTTCTTCCGACGCGTCGATAGAGCACGCTATATCACTTTATCAGCACGCGTCGATAGACGCACGCTTTGCACGCAAAAGGCCGCAAATCGAAACCTAGTAACCTATGTATCGCTAGTAACAGTTTGGTTTAGTTAGTTGGCAGCACAAGCTACAAGTTCTAAGGTTGTTTCTAAAACATATGAGGGGTGGATATTTAAAGAGGGACTTACTTGCCATGGGAGAGACCCTGACCGGTACATACCAAATTTACGCCACACCCATATTGTAAAAACCCTTGCTCCTAAGACAATCTTATTAATTCTCTCTTCGCTGCATAATTAGATCCAAAGATTAGGTTCTCCTATTAGTCTAAGGATGCCAACTTAGTCTAGCCAAAGTAGTACCTTACAAGTGGTTTCGGAGCCCTAGAGCAACCAGGCGAGATGAAGATGTTTAACAAAGCAGGTGAGAGACTACAAGAGGAAGTCGATGCTCGACCATAGGGGGCGCCTACTGGGCCGACACAACCGACATTGAGAGATGGTGGAAGACAAGCATTGCGAAAAGGATCGAGTCCCACGATGGCGGAGCCTATGTCGGTACACGTCACAGAGATGCTACAACGTCTAAGTAACCGAGTTGACACTTTTTCGATTGAGCTATCTGAACTGCGTGACCACGTCGACAACGGTTTTAGAAATTTTGAGGGACGAGTGAAAAGAAGCCGAGAAACGGATAATTTTCTTCGAGGAGAATAATTGAGATCGGAGAGGACGCGAGAGATGCAGAGCATGATGCCTAAAGACGTCAAGCCAGCCGAGATTAAGAGCATCGCTACAACTAACATCGACGAGTTGAGAAACTGGTTTCGACACGCACGAGGGTATCTACGGTACCATAACTTTAATCCTAAAGAACAGAGAGGAGGGTACTGGGTATTTGGTTTTTTGGAAGGCCCACTATCGAAGTGGTGGTACTCCCAAGTTGCGCAGACTTGAGATGAAGTCGGTGGAGGATTTTCCGGAGTTTCTGAGATGGAGAGATCTTTAATGCAAGAATTCTGCGGAAGAACACCGGCGGAACAAACGATATTGAATTTGGACAAGGCGCGACGGAAAACCATGGTCCATAAGTACGCGAACTATTTTGGATAACAATTATTGGAGCTACCTCACCGTCATGAAGAAGATAACGTACATTATTTCGAGCGCGGTCTAAGACCCTCGATTCATAAGGAGGTTGCCCTGAAAAACACAATATCCCTACACGAGGCGATTCAAGCGGCCGTGCGAGTGGAGGCAATATTGAGACGACCCAACGCTCGATAGGCATGCTTATCGTCATCGAGGAGTGTAGCGACTTTTCGGAGGCAGCGGAGGAGGTCGACAATGAGTCGGAAGAAGATTCGCATGGCACGACCGATGAAAAACCACGGGAGCTGTACGAGATTCGACGCCTTACTCAAGACGAGGTCGACAGATTTAAGAAGGAGGGCAAGTGCTTTATTTGCCACAAGCAGGGACACCTCGCTATCGACTGCTCAGACAGAAGGAACAAGAAGAACGACAGAACGAGAAAACCCCGGCCGGGAAAGTGAGAATTGAGTCGACAGCTCGCGGCAAGCTACGTGGTGAGGTTTCTTCTCCTACATCGACTCAAGATGAGACCAAGACAGAAGAAGTATGAAACCCGTTACCTCAAACGACATTGAGGCCAGTTTTTAGGAGCAAGGACTTTAGCGATTGGATGACGACTAGGGAGTATTTCCTGAAGTACTCTCAGACATACGGACCTTTCGACTAAGATGGAGCTAGCGATAATGACGGCCTTAATTCTCAAGTCGCGGAGGATTTTTGCTGTCCGGCGCGCCCATTTCAGGAGAGAGATCTCCGGAAGTATCGGATAATTTGGCTAAATGCGCCATTTAACGAATTATAAGATTTTTGGGCCTCTATTTGCGGAGTAAACATCTTCATTCCCACATGAGAGCGGTTATTGTGGTTCCAAAATGGAGGACAAACCATTGTTCAAGCTGTTGCGAAACTTCCGACTTGTCGACGAGCTTGCGAAAACATAACATGTGTTTACTTGTCCTACGAACGATCGAATAGATGGAAGAAGGTAAGATGTTGGACCGACAAGATGGACGACGCAAGTTTACGCCGATGACACCGATATAATTCGATTTATGCCCCATAATCTACAGAACCCCTTGAAGACCTACTGGACTCACTCGACCACTCTTGTTACCGATGGCCGACGAGTGCTACTAACGAAAGAGGATACTGACATGGTCTAGTTTCATGGTGGCAAACTTGAGATTGAGGACGCGACCCAGGAACGCAGAGCAGCGCGAACTCTTACGGAAGCAATTTGATTTAAGGTGAGCGAAACAAATTTACGCATTTTAGGAACGGAGTCTTTTGGACAAAATAAGCGCTACGTGTATATCGCTCGCGTTCGACCCGGATCGATACCGAACGCTACATCAACTTCTCGGGCAGTATGGGCTACCTGGAAGAAATAATTTCGGCGCGGCGTACGGGTTATATAGGCACAAGCCCTATGGACTCTTTCAATCGCACGAGGTACCGACCACGCCCTTCGAACACGCATCACTTGACTTGGTTGCGGACCTTCCCCGGTGCGATGGATATGATGATGTAGTGGTATTCGTCTGTATGCTTACGAAACGGACGATTGTCGAGCCGATTATAAGAATGATTACAATGGAGCAATTAGCGAAGGTTATGCACCGCGCTATATTCTGGCATTTTGGTCTACCACGGAAATTGATATCTGATCGAGATCCCCGGTTTATAAGCGATTTTTGGCAAACCCTATATAGGGTTGTTGGTACCAAGCTTAGTATTTCTACGAGCTACCATCCCCATACATATGGCCAAACCGAACGAGTAAATCAGACATGGGAGCAAGTCATACGTTGCTACGTGCACCCCTTGCACGACAATTGGGTTCAACACCTTACCAACGTGGAGTTTGCGATCAACGCAGTGGCTTCTACGTCGACGACTATGTCTCCATTTAAGGCGACACTGGGATTAGAGCCGACATCTCCAACGACGGCTACACTTGAAGACAACGAGCCAGCCGTACTTTACCGGAACAAGTGAAGATTCTAGTTGAGATGCACAGGTTTGCCCACGACTGCGTCAAGGCAGCTCAAGCACATATGCAAGAATCTTCAAATCGGCACCGGTTACCAATACCTTTTATAATTGGCGAAAAAGTTAAGCTCAAGGCGGCAAATCTGCGATTTGTTCATAAGCCATGTTTCTGAATTACGCGCGACCGCTACATTGGCCCGTTTCTTATTACGTAGGAAGTTTCCCCGGTTGCGTTTCGGCTTAAGCTACCCCTGCAGTACGGATTCATGATATTGTACACGCCAGCCTCCTGGATAAATGGAATAAAGACACAGGACAAGCCGACAATGCGTAGCTAATTCCGATTGTGCACGACGCGAAGCGATTTGAAGTCGACCGACTACTCGACGTGGCCTTCAATTCCAACGGCACCTTTCAAAGTACCTAGCGAGGACACTTGGAAGCCGATGCGAGGAGTCGACCACTTGAGCATATTTTCCGAATTTCTTAGAACGGATATTTATCGAGACTTTTCTCCGACCCATGACTTTGTCATATTTCGCAACCGTTGGCCTTCAAGAACCCCCAAGAAACCGAGATCCTGAGTGTTGCACAACGAGGACACTGGTGCTTAAGGAGGGGAGAGTGTCATATCCTAGCACATTTACGTGAGTGCTAGGATTTGACAATAAGTATTTCCTCTAAATGGTACATGTATCTTAGGGATATCCAGTGACTCTTTTATTGTCATCACGGCAGTACCACTGTATCGCCGTATTTTCCCCGGACAGATCAGAGTTACTAGCAATATCTCTTCTAAATAGTTCCTTTCTAGATAGTATATGATATTTTGCGATAAGGTTGGATGAGACGGTGCAGATAATCTCAGATAATCTTAGATAATATGTATCGCTAGCACTAGTTTGGTTTATTTAGCTGGCAGCACAAGCTAAAAGTTCCAAGGTTGCTTCTGGTACACTGCATAAATATTTAAAGACGGGGACTTACTTGCCATGGGAGAGACCCATACCGGTACGGACCATATTTACGCCACACCCAGATTGTAAGAAACCTTGCTCCTAAGACAATCTTATTAATTCTCTATAGGATGTATAATAAGATCCAGAGATTAGGTCCTACTATTAGTCCAAGGATGCCAACTTAGCCTAGTCAAATTAGCACTTCCAACCTCTGCTCATGTGCGACTCCGGCAGTGCCGGAGCTAGGGGGGGGGGGGGGGGGGGGGGAGGGGGAGGCAGGCGAAAAAAATCCTCGCTCATGTGGTCGACGGTCCCTTCTCTATCCACGCACACCCCCGTCCCATATAATCGATGCTCCTCCCGTCGCAGCTAGCCACCTAGCCTAATCTTCCTTCCTCCTTCGGGGGCTAGGAAGAAGAAACACCTAAGCCTTATTAGACGGTATCCGGCTAGCGCTCCTGCCTCTGTGCCGGATTTTCCTCATGTCTTATGTCCTTCCCCGTCTGTATTCCAACACGTGTCTAATCGCGATGTGGCTGGCCGTACCCTCCCCCGGTGGTTTACGTTGGTGGGGGGGCTATACGACCATTGTGCCGTTACTATTACCCTAGGCATAGTGCATGAGGCAGCCTATCGATAACTTGGTACCGACAAGGGCGGGGGTGGTCGAACACATGGATCTAGTCGATGCTCCGCAAAAGATGGTGGGCACGGATATTTTAATTCGGAACCCTCCGTAACGGGGTTTTCCGGTGGCGGGGGATCATGTGGACTTCCGTTGCCCGACCGTGCCGCTCCGCCGGCTGCGACCCTCCATTGGCCCGCGTAGTCTCTCACCTCGCACCAATGGGAGATTGGAGTCCCACAAGGTTGGTCGGCATTCAGCGAGCGCCTTACCCATGCGTTGCTTTCTAGTTGTCCACAAACTCCAACGCCCGCCGCCAACTCAGATCTGTCCGTACCCTCGTCGCTGCTAGACGACCCCTCATATAAAAGTCCCGCCCGTAGACATAAGAGTATGCATGGCGTGTCTAGCCTTGAAAAAGTATCGGACTAGCCGAGCGGGAGGTCTTGACGCATGTGTGCATGTACTATTTTTAAGAGCCATCCGTAGTGAGACTTCCCGACACCTATTGATCCGCGGATCGCAGCCGCCAGATTTTGTCCCGACTAGCCCTCAACCGTGCTAGGCATGGCACGGCTATAGGGTTACCAACGCCACAACAAGGAGGTGGGGGTGAGTGCCGACGGGCTTGCGAGCGCACCCCCCTCCGGGGTCGCCGCCGCTGCGCCGCCGGCGGGCGGCGTGATCTTAATGTTTTATTCCTTACTAGGCGAACATTGGAATAGGGCAGCCGGACAAATTATGCATCCCAACAAATCCTTGATGGCATTTACAACAAGTCCCTTCGACAAAAGCTATAAAGCGAGAGCAAAAAATGTTGTACATGATTTTCAATACGGTGATGAGCTAATGGTTAGCGTCGATCAATGGACGGATAAAAACGTTGCTGATGGCGGAGGCACGGCTCCCGGTCCTCATATGTAAACGGACCGGGAGCCGTGAAGGTTTTTTTTAAACGTCAATTTTCATGTACTTTCCCAGATATATATTTATTCAAATAGGAGAGAAATGGTGCGAATAATGGCTACTAAGCAACGGCGCCAAGCAAACAAGCCGCGAAGGCCAACTGCACCCAAAGCACTATATTAAAGATTAGAAATTGCTTGTGACACGTTCCATGAGACCGGCGTTATATGTCTCGATATTTTTTCAAAACACAATTTACGCTGGACAAATGACATTACATCTAGTCTTAATGCCCTCCTGCTTTACTTAGCACTAGGCGTAAGTCCAAAAGTTAAAGTGCCCTCCGTTCGTGTAGTCTTCATGTAGCAAAAGGCCGTAAGCGAAAAGCAAAGAAATTGCAAAAATAATATCCAGCGGAAGCAATTATGACAAGAACATCGATAACATACCCAAAACATAAGTCCCGACAGGCTAGGGATAGGCTATCGATACATCGTCGGCATTATCACCATCACCCTTTGATTGTGCTATAGATGTTCTAGGTTATGATATCAACATCACCATGATGTCACTAGTGCTACCGTCAATCTCAAAAAATATCAAATATAAATGATTTACAACAATATCCACAAACATGACCAACTTTTGTCTAACGGCCATCAAGGACTTTGCCATGAACTAAAATAAAAGCTATGAATTATCAAAGTCCCATGTGTTGATGTGTTGTCACAGACATCGATGCATATGCGATATTATCGGCTTCAGGTGCCATAGGAGTCAACATTGCAAGAAATCTACACCATCAACACTATCGACAATCTAAAAAATCAACACAATAAACATTTCGACGTTTTAAGATATCCCTACCACCAAATCGACAAAACTTAATACCCAATCCCTAGCTAGACTTAAGGTGCCGATATTGCAACTTTGAAAGAATTCATGTTAGTGATTAGCCAGTCCGTGCACGACGTGGCCAACCGCCACAATTGCTCTCAATGTTAAACAATCGAGGCGTTCCTTCGGTCGCTAGGGCTAAAGGGCTCAGCTAGGATGAGCTCCGTATCCCATAGAGATGCAAGAGGGAAACAAGCATGTTCAGACCATTTGTTGCGCCCCTCGTGACGGCGGGTACCGCCATGGGAGGGGTTGAGCAAGAATAATGAATTGGGTCAACCGCAGCCAAGTTATAATGACAAGAGCAGATGTACGGGAAAACCTCCGTACGACAAAGGATGAAACATGCTAGGTTTTAATATGATTATGAGGTTATGACCGTTTATACATCATGGCCGAATGCAACTTGCCCTTTTGTTTCGCGGATCTTGGTGGTAAGTTTAAGCCTCCGCATCAAACATCGATGTATTCATGGGATCATGATGCGTTTTCCACATCAGCCGCATCAATGCGTCCATGAATTAATGCCCTATTTAATCAAAGCATCCATGAATTAGTGCCGCATTTAATCGATGCGTCCACGAATTAGTTCTCAATTTAATCAATGCGTCCATGAATTGGTGCCTATCTAATCCATGCATATATGAATTAGTACCCTAATTAATCAATGCATCCATGAATTAATAATGTATTTGATCGATAAACAAAGAATTACCTAAACAATTCCGTGACATCGGTAGCATCAATGCATCCCATTTGAAATTTCTTAGGTAAGACGATTTAAGAAGTCAATAGCAGTGCAGCCTTGCTAAACAATTACACGGTTACCATCCGGTAATATTCAACAATGTCGATTATCAATTTAGCATTGTCGGTTACTAGTGGCAGGCATTTAGTTACCCGCCACACACTGCGGCGATGACCATGCAACTCAATTGGGGGGTAGAATTAGGGTGTGCGAGCAACACTCCACGGCGCGTTCTCAATTGATTGACATAAATAAGACCATTGTCGCCATGTCCCACGTGTTGTGGGCACACACCTCGGATTTGCATCCCATATTATTTTGCGGCCCGAAGCTCGTTAAGGTGCACGTTATACGCGCCTCCAATCCTCCATGCGTGGCTCGGTACTCGTCTTGTCACGACAAACATGTAGAGCGCTCAACACTGGGTTATCAGCATGTTTGCACGATTGCACTACTATCCACCAAGTGCATTGCGTCCAACTGCCTAGAATGCAGCGACACCAAAAATGGTATGATGTGTGCATTTGGTGTTCTCACTACATGCCTTGAAATACAACCAAAGACCACGGGCGAAGGGCATGTTGGACGAAAGGGGCAGTTTACTTGATACATCCTAGCGTGCGGGTCGTTGGCCTTTGAAACTTGCGCATCGCCGGACGCAAAAAAAGGAAGGAGCTATCAAAGTACCTTAAAGCGGGGACTTTTTTGGGGCTGTACGGCAAATGGTACTGCACCACGGCATCATATGACATGAAATAATAGGCAAGGCCATCAATATATGAAATCTAGAGCGCGGATTGTTGGGTGTATTGGGGAACCGATTGTGCGGGTAACACATGTCGAGGGGTTGCAAGCCCCACGCGAAGGTGGCGGAAATAAGTTGCTTGCCTACTTTCTATATCAATACATGTATCAATGCAGTGTGCGGCGCAATGGCTTCAGCCCAAGCACACATCATTTTGATGCACGTCAATGGCAACACAATATTTACATTTCTCACGAATGATTTTCAAGGCCGTTCACAAAAAATGGTGAGGACGCCCCCAACCTTATAGAGCTAGAAAGCTGGGGCAGCTGTCAATAGCACTTAGCCTTGTGCCACATCACAACAGGGGCGTAATTTACAACACATCCACCTTTCCGTTGACGTGCATTAATGGCAGCCGATGTAGGTGGGTCACTTGGCTCGTCATCAGGCAGATGAGATGGAGAAGGGGGTAAGGATGAGTATGTCACATGCTCGTTGCTTTGCACCTCTATCATTGGATAGTCGCTGATGAGGCAACAAAAACTGCGCGCTGCTGTGCAAAAAAAATAGAATAGCTATCACGAGTCTCGCCTCCCGCCGCGCTCGTCGTCATGCAGATGCTGCACAGCCTCCTCCGGATGATCGGGGTTGGGCTCCGTCACTCTGTGGTCATCCAGCGCGGAGGCGAGCGATGCGCCGCAGACGTAAAAGAGGCCGGAGGCGAGGATGAGGAGGTAGCTGGACGCGAGGGTGACGTCCCAGTGTTGTATGACGTCCTGCAGGCGGCCGAGCAGCGGGGGAGAAGGGACGTCGCCGAGGAGGTGCGACATAATGGTGGAGAAGCTGACTGCCAGCGGTCGCATGTCAACGGGGACGGACCACATGTTGACCGCATTGGAGGGCCCACTGGCACCAAACAGAAAGAGTAGACCCACGCCAAAGCCGGCCATGAAAACAGGGAAGGAGGTCACGGTGGCGGTGAGCGTAGATAGCTCCAGCACAGCGAAGGAGCAGATGGTGACGCTCCCGCTCACAAACATAGAGCGCCGCAGCGAAGAGCCCAGCTTATCAGAAATGGCCGCGCCACCCAACGTCCCAACTACAGCTGCAATAGCCGTCAGAGCGCCGAAGAGAAGGTCCACAGACTCCCCTCCCAGGCCGAACAGCTTCCTCGCTGCCTGCGCCCATCCAGCAAAAATAACACACCTTACACAGAGCCTACCCTGCGTCGAGTGTAGCAAGAGGGTCCAGTATTCTACAAACCACCTCCACCAACCCCCCCCCCCCCCTCATCTTTGCTGCTTACCTTGGGCCCCCAGAAAGCCAGAGCCCCGACCGACGCCGTCCATAACGTTTGCCCGCACACATTGAAAATATAGATTCGGAACTTGCAAAGGTGTGCCATGTGCCGCCCTACATCCGTGACGGGTTTGAAGCAGCCATGGCGGGGAGCGGGGGTGACCTCAGGGGCAACGGATAAGGCGGGCAGCGCCTGCTTAGGGCCCGACGTGGACCTGAGGTCCACCGGATCTGCTAGCAAGGTAAACCCCACGAAGGGCATCATCAGCAACGCCTGCATTAACGCCACGCAAGAGTGTGGGCAACATATCATACCAGCGTGCGTGCGCGCGCGCGTGTGTGTGTGTGTGTGTGTTTGTGTGTGTGTGTGTGCTATGTGCATGTAAGTGTTGTGAATTGTATTCAAGTGTGATGCTCTGTGTGTTTTTGTATGTGTATGTGCGTGTGTTTGAATGTACGCGCAGGCGCGCGCGCGCGTGTGTGAATGCGTGTGTGTGCCCAGTACTATGTTTAAGTGTGTTTCTGTGTACTTTTTGTATGCGTGTGTGAGAGTATGTTTGTATGATACGCACATGTGCGTGCGTGTCTGTGTGTGTGCCTGTGTGCGCGCGCACGCGCGCGCGCGTGTGTGGTTGTGTGCGCGTGTGTGCGGACTAGCGCATGAAATATGTATGTGTTTGTTTGTGTGTGCGTGTTTGGGGGGGGGGAACCTTTATGGTTGTATACACGAATACGTGTGTGTGTGTATATGTGTGGATGGGTGTGGGTGCTTGCGCGTGTGTGTATGCACGCGCGTGTGTGTGTGTGTGTGTGTGTGTGTGTTTGCTCATGCGTGTTTGCAAGTGTGTGCTAATGAGTGTTTATAACTGCGTGAATTTCTGCGTTTTGGCTTGTGTATCTTTGCATGTGTGTAAATGCCCCTGTGTGTATGTTTGGGTTTGAATGTATCTCTAAGTGTGTGTATGTATATGTTAATGTTTGTCAGTCAGTGCGTGTGTGCGGGTGAATGATTGTGTGTTTACATGCGTTTGTTATTTGTGTGTGTGTGTGTGTGTGTGTGTGTGTGTGTGTGTGTGTGTGTGTGTGTGTGTGTGTGTGTGTGTGTGTGTGTGTGTGTGTGTGTGTGTCGGTGTCTGACTGCTTCGGACAGTCCGCTTCGGTGCGCAAGATATACTCCGTCGCCCACTCACCTCAAAAACAAACACAGCCCGCCATCCATACATTGGCCCAATGACGCCACCCACCATGTAGCCCAGCGCGTAGCCCGCTGTGTTGGTCATGTAAAAGGTGGCGAACCAGACGGTCTTGGACTTTGGCGGCGCCACGTCGTCGATAAAGGGCGCGGTGAGCGCCAGGAATGACGCTTCGCCGGCGCCCATGGCCGCCCTCGCCAGCAGGAGCATAGAGAATCCGGGGGCGGCGGCGCAGAGCACGACGCCCGCGGTCCAGATCGCCAAGCCGACGCCGATCAGGCGCATCGCGTTATAGTATTTAGTCATCTCGGCAAACGCAGCGCTCGCTATGAGGAGCCCGACCTGAGTCGCACGACACGTCAGCCAAACTCAGACGCAAGCGGAGGAAATAAAGTGGCGAAGCGAGAATGAAATAGGCGGGCATGGCATTCGAACCATGAAGGCAGCCGGGAGCAGCCCATCCTGAAAGTTGTTCAGGTCCATGTCGCCCTGGATCCCCTCGCCTTGCGGATCTTCCGCAGTACGTGGCGAGCCATTGACGCCGTTTGACGACAGCGCCCCCCTGTCAAGGTATACCAACAACGACACGCCGCAAAATAGCGCGAGCAGCCTTGGTGGCGTGAACCATTTCGGATAGTCGGGATGTTGGTGATGTGAGGCAGCAGCGGCAACTTCAGACGAAGGGCCAGCAGCCGAGGCGTGCTCTGCTATTAGCGGAGCGCGTTCTGACTCCATGGCGTACGTCGAGCGCAGCCAGGGGGACGAGGTCACGGGGGGCGGCCAGTGACCCGAGCAGTAGGATGGAGCTCTCTATTCGGCGACTCCCAAAAAATATACTACAGCAATCAGTTCCGTGAACTACTCACAAACTCACGTTGTTTCGCGCTGTATTGCTACAAGCTGAGTGGATCTTTCGAGCTGGTGTGTCGGACGTGTTGCCAGTCAGTATAGAGATTAATAGGCTGAGTTCCAGTTGGAAATACACCGCCCCACAAAAGTCAGGACATATAATATGTTGCGCATGCACAAGCTACAGGTAGTCGAGAACGCGTGTCCCTCGTCTGAAGAAAAGCACGCGGTGAACGTCGAAGTATCGCTATCTCGCCCTGCAGTAACTGAAGTTCGGAAGCATTTAGTAGCCGTCTTTACGCTTGACTGGTGCGAGATAAAATAAGCGAGTGTTGTGTGACGAGGTTGTCGAATACAGGAAAATCCCCTAAAATTAGTTTATTAACTAGTAGACACGACGTGGTCAAGAGCGCCACACGCGGGCAAAACGCAATAAAGTGCGAATTGGTTAGTGAGCTACGCACCCCTATTGTCTTCGGCCTTGCCGGGAGGGGGTTCCGAGCCGCCCCATGCCGTATTGTATGCACTCGGTGTGGTATGCGGGTGGATGCTTGCACGGTACATGGAACTCCACACCTACGCGGGTGATTTTGGGGTTTGGGATGAATTGTCATGTGGGTCAATTCTATAGGGTTTATGAGTAAAAAAAGGAAAATAAAATTATTCTAGCAACAATTACCAGTCTCATTCTGGCTGCTGTCTGCTAAGGACCTTCTTGCATATGCCATCTTGGACTTAAAATATAAGATTCAGGCCGGGGGTCTCCTTGCCCATCCTCTCCGAAAGTGTTGTGGGGCTTTACTCCCTCCTCGTAGGGTTGGGTGTGGTATTAGATGGGTGGGTAGGGTTAGAAATGTTGGTGAAGAAGTTATTTGTAAGTGGTAAAGGATTTTATGCGGTAGATGCGGAGTAGATGGTGGAGCCATTGGACATAGTGTATGTGTAGGCGGGAGATTATACGGGTAGTGTCTTGGGTTGGGGTATTGGAGGGTTTGTCTGGTGGATCTGTTCTAGGGCTGATTAGGGTAGTGATGTTGGTGTGTGTGAGGGAGTGGGGTATGCCGGTGCGGCTCATAACTATGGGTACGACGTCCACGTGTGTGCCACGCCACTGTGAGTGGAGTGCGTTTGCAAGGGGGGTACATTTTTCTATGAGGTAGTGGATGTCCTTCATGTTATTATATGTGCATTATTTCCATTCTCCTATCTAAATTTTACAAATAAAGGAGTATTAACTTCGAGAGGAGGTATGGCCGACGAGGCACGGTTCTAGGAGTCTAATAAAGTCGGGTTTATGTGCAAGGGGTTTGAGATGGGTGGGCATAATGCCCTCTTGCAAGACTGCGCGGCAGCGGGTTAGGGAGGAATGGTCGAGGCCTTCGTCACTCTACGAGTGGTGATTTGACTACGATGTACAGTGGGAGTGTCAAGCTGAGGGAGTGGTTCGCAGAATGTGTCGGGTGTGAATATTTTATTACGTTTATGATTACCGAAGTCGGCGGTGATGGTTTCCAATCGCCCCCCATTTGATTGTTCTAGTAGTTTGAGTAGGAGTTGGAGTGCACTATTGCGGCGGTTTAGCCGGAGGCCTGACATTGGGGGCAGTTGCCCGCCTTTATGAGTGAAGTGACGTTGGTGTGGGTGAGGGTGTCGGTGTGCATGCACAGCTCATTACGATTTATATGATGTCCACTTGTGTGCCATGTCGGTGTGAGCGGAATGCGTTTGCAATGGGGTTGTACCTTTCTATGATGAGATGGTAGGTTTGCTTAAGGTTATTATATGTGCAAATTTTCATTCTCATATTTTAATTCAACGAATAATGGAATATCGGCGGCGGGGGGGGGGGGGGGGGGGGGGGGGGGGGGGGGGGGGAAGTATGGGCTACAAGGCGGGGCTCAAGTAATCTTATAAAATCTGGTTTGTTGGCTTGGGGTCTTAGTTGTCTAGGACGAATATCTTTTGGCATGACTGCGGGGCATCAGGTGGGGAGGAGTGGTCGAGGCCTTCCTCAACGTTCACTCATCGAGTGTACAAAATGCGCGGGCGTTGCATCCAAAGAACACGCGAGCTTTTGACAACGAAATGTGGCCAGTACTGTCCTTTGACACTACGTTACATGACATTGTGCATGTCCTCGTAAATTCGCTAATATACCTTTTCCATGGGATTTGTGTTAGCGCACTAACACAAGCTATTGTGAAGTTGAGGAATGCTATTGCTATGTTGTACGACCCTCATATACCTCCATCTACATAAAGTGCACACATAAAGTCTCGTATGCCCGCGCTAGAGGACACACTACTCGACTTTCCTATAAAGGACATGTCCGCCCACTTCACTGTGTGGGGGCGTGCCGAAGGGGGGCAAGGCAAACCGAATATATACCCCTTGTCAACCGCTCGTTCTACCACTTGGTCCTCGACTACCGGATGGTGGTAACATCCGACTTCAAGACTTCGTTCTAGTGTGGCAGCTTGCCTTCTCGAAGCTAAATTCAGACACAAATCGGTTTTGTTCTTGCTTGATGTTGCTAAAACTCCGGATATAAGTGAAGATGAGGAGAGATGGAAGATGTCTCAATGTGTAGTGTTGAAAAGTATATTGCAATTGAACAAAAAGATTTATCAAAAAGGTTCTGTCACCCCTCTATTACATTGGGCTTAAATAGCTCCAGTGTAGCTAGCTTACACTTGCTCTTGCGTGGTCCTCGTTTTTTAAGGTGCTAGGGCTCATGTAACGGTCTCGAACACACTCGCGATTTAGCTTGTTTGTCTCGGGAAATCAGACTAGCGCATCTTGTGGCTAGTTAAATAAATTGTGCGTACATATACGTACCGGGAGGTACTTGTAGTGAAGTACAAAACATTAACCCCGCTATTTTTACTAGCGACGTAACCGTGTGGTTCGTCCTTCCGATAGAAAAGCACGAATCAAAATAGTAAAGACTACCTTACACCTACTTCATCCTCACAGCACCCCCAAACCACCCATACAATCTCCCATCCTTCGACCCCCAAACCACTGTCTACTCACACACACCTCACACCACCCGCAAATTCACCTTCAAACTCCCCCTCACACAAAACCATATAAGAGCATACCAATCCAGCACACTACACCTCATCCCCCAGACAGCCACCTTTCATGCTGCAATATTCAAAACACCCTCTTCCACAGCCTCCACCGACGCCCTAGACACTCTCGCCTCGCAACTCACCACCCTCCTCTCCCTCCATATGGACCACGCCGCCACCATCTGGCCCCTCCTCCCCCCGAAGAAACCTCGACCCCCTATTGAAATTGAAATTGTTTACAACAATACCAGTATAAACCGTATGTTGTCTCTCGCCCCCCCCCGTTCAACGCCAATTAGTTATGGACTTATAAGCTGGAGTAGACCGTGAACCACTTATCCCAACCTCTCCATTGGCAGTGACGATACCGTCTAAAACATACACGTACACAAGTATCTATTTTTTTTTGATGATCGATACGTAATTTTTTTGGATACAATATGAAATATAAAATGTCGCTAGTCTCCACGATACGCGGCCTGCTTCAGCCGGTGCGGGGATGCTGATCTGCGAGCATTCGACCCCCTAACACATCCCCGGACCCCACGTGGCTTTTAAAGAAATCCCGAAAACTCATTCAAAAATTCCGCCGATGCAGCACCAACCGCGGCCCCCTCTCCCTTGCCCAATCTCTCTTACATATGACCGACTATATAACCTCCGATACCATCAAACTCAAATGTCAAGCACGCATCCGACACTTCCGCCACACCGCCACCGCAGATAAATTGAAAAAATAAAACCCCGCGCCAATACCGCCTATGTCGCTAACCCAAAATCCTCCCACCGCCTATAGAAAATTAAAAGCGGCCTCCTCCCTTCACAGCCGTACAACTTCGACCCTTCATAAAATCACTCGACCCGACAAAACCACTGCCACCTTTCCCACAACAGCCCTCCCGGCTGTCCACTCACACATCGACACCGAACTTACCCGTACCACCCCACCCGACCTTCACATCCCTCCGTGGGAAACTCTGGACAACCCCGACCAATTCGTCATCGAACCTCGCGGAGATCCCTCCCTCACTCTCGCCGACATGATGACCCGCGATACATTCGATACAACGATTAATTCGCTCGGCACGGGCAAGCCCCCCGGCCCAGACGGTATCCCTAACGAAATCATAAATTTCCGGCCCCTAGAGACCCGTTCCGCCCTCTTCTCCCTCCTTTCCCTTCTCGCCCACAAGGGATATACCCCCCCTTAATGGTGCCACAACACCACCTGCCTACCACATACAAAAGGTGACGCGACCTTACTCGACAACTACCGCCCCATCGCCCTCATGAACAATCTACTCAAACTATGCACCGCACTAATCAAAGATGCATGCTCGAAATACGCAGAAACCCACGGCATCCTCAGCGACCAACATGATGGATTCCGCCACTAGCGTAGCATCCACGACGCCCTCTCCTCCATCATCAAAGAGGCAAAATTTACAACAAAGGCATTATGTACGCGGAGTTCAAGGGCGCCTTCAATGCCGCAGACCACCGCATCAAGTTCAAACACATGCGCCAACTAGGTATGCCTCTCACCTTTGTAGACACCTGCGAACAACTCTATGGTGTATCCACCACCGACTATATCACCCCCTACGGCTCCACCCCCTCCATCGACATAAACCGTGGCACCTTCTAGGGAAGCACCCTCTCCCTTCATGGTTACTCTCTTCCTCGAACTATTCCTCCGCTGGCTCACACTGCGCAGCCGGGGATGCCGCCCGGGCGCCCCCGCCGCTAACGTTGACCCCACAGAACCTACAGCTACCTACCCCGGTCACGGCTTCGCCGACGACCTCAGCCTCGCCACGGGCTCACCCACCAACATGACCATCCAGCTCCGGAAGCTCTCTCTCTTCAATGCCTACACCGGTATGACTGTCAACGTTCAAAATGCTGCATTACCGGCGCCCTCTGGCACTCGGGCAACGCCCTCTCCCCAGCCAACCGCACCCTCCTTGCATCCCGCTTAAAAAAATACTTCATCACCATCGACTCCCACCTCTTCCCCATCCCGTCCATCGGCCCCTCGGACACATACCGTGTCCTCGGAGTCGAACTCAACACCTCCCTCACCTTCACGAAGCACTCGCATGAACTAAAGCGCACTACCATATTCCTCATCAATGCCCTCTCCACCTCCCCACTAGCCCAATCCCGCATAATACGCGTCATCCGCGGCGTCCTCATCGGCCAGCACTTCACCCTCCAGCTCGGCCTTTCCAGCGATTCCCAGCTAGACATCTTGGAAGGGCAAATACGCAGTGCCCTCCGCTCCGCCGTCTCCTCGGTGCGTAACCTCCCCCGCACTCCCTCCACTGCCGCACCTCCGACCTCGGCTACGGCCTCTCCTCCCTCAAAGCCCACGCCGCACAACTCACCGTCTGCCACCTACACCAAATCATGAACACCCCCGGATACATAGGCCACATGGCCAGAACACACATACGCACCATCTCAACCGCATACACTCATTGGCCCACATAATCCATCATGAAAGGCAACACCTCCCCACCCACACTCCGATGCCGTGTACGAGCCCAACGCGACGCATGCACCATGTTCCACCACCACCTCCCCTCTCCTTCACCAGCCCCATCGCCTCTACACTCCGCACCCACTTCACCCACCGAGACAACACCCTCCTCGCCTCACTCCGCGACAAAGCCACCACATAATCGACCCTCACATTTACAAACAAGCAAGCATACTACGACTTCACACCCCGCCGAACACACGCATTCCTCCTTCCCCGCCTCAACCCCCTTTCGCAACACAACATCACCACTTGGTCACAAGTCCTCCTCCAATCCGCGCCACCGACAGCTCCATCATCCTCCAATCATGCAAATCCATATCCACACTCGCGGGGTCCGCCACTTCCCTCTCAGTCCCCATACGCCTCCTCGCCGCAGTCCTGACCCAACCCCTTGACACCATACACAACCGCATGCCCATAACACACTACAACGCCAAACACGCACCCCCCCACCACCATCCACCCCTCTTGGATTTCTCTCTTAACCCCCCACCTCCCCCGCTCCCTTACGGCCCTCCCAACCGTCATCCGATAACCCCGCACCAAACTCCCCCCTCTCTTGGCCCCCACCACACACATCGAGACGAAATACCTCTCACCCTCAGACCATCACTACCCTCCTTCCGACGTTTCACGCATATTGTCCGAGCACAAAGACACAGAATACAACCAAACGCAGTATATGGTGAAATTGGCCCCGGAACACCTCACGGAGTGGGACATCCAACTCCAATTCGACGACGGCTTTTGCCTCATCTCCTCCACCCACACCTCGGTATATCCCCCACCCCTCGCCCACCGTTTGCTCTATATGCCACGACCCCCTCCACACAGACCCCAACTCCACTTGCTGCACATGCCCGCACTCTGCCGTCCACTCCCACTGCCGCCCCGCTCATGGCCCGACACATGGCAATGCGACTGGTGTGAACGCGGCCAACAGCACGACCGTACCCGCCTACTCGAGGTCCAGTGGCCCCCCTGCCTACAACTCCACGACACCATCGGTGAGACCCCCTCCGGCCCCACCGCCCTCACCGCATTCAACTCAGGATTCGTCCCCTCCACAACACTCATCCTACCCGACCCATGACCCACCCCATGGACGCATTCCCTAATCACATTCAACCACGACCTCACCAACCCAGACCTCGACATGCTCCGCACCGGCACATTCACCATACACACCCACGCCACCCTCCATGACACTACCATCTTGTGCACCCCAGACGGCCGCGCAGTCACAACCCTCCCCGACCCCCGCATCCGTTACCTATTTCTACTCTTCCGCCTCGACCTCACACATCGCTCGTTCGAAAAAGAGGTCTACCATCTCATCACTCGCCTAGGCTCCCGATCAAAAATCTACTCACCCACACCCGCCACCACCACACCCAACAACTGGACCACTCGAGAGGACTTACTCACAACACTTCGCAACACATTTCACATCCATACAGAACTCTACTTTGACCCCTACAACAAATCCCTACACTCTCACACCTACCACTCACTTTACCCCGAAGACGCAGTCTTGTCATCCAGCGGCAATAACGCACCACACACTTGGCACGGCAGTAACATAGCCAACCCAGAATACGACCACGAATGCATGTGCCACGCCATAGAACATGCAATCACTAGCGCTCACTCCACAACCTCACACACACCCATCGCCACAGTCCTCATCCTTCCCCGATGGGAACACACACCTTATCGACATTCCAAATACATCAACTTTCCATGCACTTACCAGCTCTACACCCTTCCCAACGACGCGAACACCTTCTTCCCTTGTTGATATCCCTTAGTGGGTCTGATAATGGACACATCTGTACGTTGGACTCCGGGGGAGTCTTGGCCCTCCGCACATAGGTGGCCGCAGTGTTTGCACGATGCGCGGAATTCATATGCACAATATGTTCCAATCGGGTACCGACTTTTGGGGCGGTACTTGGATAAGGCGTACAATTCCGTTCTGGGAGGCGTGGGTTACCCCCCCCGTGGCGTAACCCCCCCCCCATGGCATTTCCGTGTATGCACGGTTCAACATACCCCCCGACCAACACACAGGCAGCCCCACCTCCACCCCATTCGGCACACGCTTGATTGTCGACATCTACCTTGTCGCCAACCCCCTCGCACTTTCCATCCTACCCTCACACGCAAGCATGACCGCCCTCCACAAATACTCGAATCCATCTACAATACACACCTTCCCAACCCCACCATCACCATCCCACCCCCGCACCTCTTCGACACATACACACCTCACTCAGCATGCATATAACATCTTCCCCGAACCCGCACTACCTATCGACCTTATGCCGTGGGGGTCCTCCGCTATCTCCGGGTCCAGCGACATATCGCCACCTACCGAGGCGGGGGAGATTCCCGGCAACGCAAGCGAAGCCCTCGATATGGAGGGCGACTCGTCCGATGACGAGGGCGACCCCGCTCTATCCGACGATACCGCCAAGGACTCCCAAGGCGTCGAGGACGACGCAAGGGTCCCACTCCTACCTGGCGTCACCGTCACATTACGTCAACCAAGGACAGTGGCGACGTGGACGGTGTTCCAACATGATGACGCTGCCGAGCACGACCCATATGCAGACACAACTGCGGTGCGTGCCGCTCAAATGGGAGGGCAGGTGGGGCTGAAGGAAGGCTTACCAGTGACAGACGGACGAGTTGATATCTTGAAGCTATGGCTCCGGCTCTACCCCGGGGACATGCACGCCGACCTACGGAAGCTCAACGATGCAGGCTTAAGCAAGAGGATGGACTTTAGGCAGGTTAGCTCAGCAGAGTTCGTCAAGTTTTGGGGTTTGATGGTAGCGGGAACCGTCTATGGGCAAAGGGGTAGAGATTTGTGGGAGAATAGCAACATGCTTGATGGAATAAGAGACCAATCACAATTAAAAATATATATGGCATTCCACAGGTTCAAGATTATTCGTTCTCCTATTAAATATTGCAAAGCAGAGACACAACAAATTGGCCTAGACCCGTGAGCATGGTTCCGGAATGGTGTGGACGACTTCAACCGGAATAGGAGGGACGTTCCACACCAAGGGGTCTACCAAATTATGGATGAAAGCATGTCGGCTTTGCAGCTTTCGATAAAACTCGCAAAGACAAGCTCGGCGCGGGCTACCCAACATAACCTACATTTACCGCAAGCCAAAGCCGTTGGTGACGGAGATGAAGACTATGTGCGACTGTGCAACATATGTGATGGTATATATGGAGGTGCAAGAGGGGAAGAACGCCATGCGCGAAAAAAAGATGCAACCGAACATGGAGTGTCTACCGCGTGTGTGCTACGAATGGCGGAGGATGCAAGTGATGAGGGCATGACGCTATTGGGGGATGCTTGGTCCGGGTCTTTTAAGGTAAGAGAAGCATAATAAAGTTTACATATGTCATGTGTTATGTTGTTTCCTATGTGGGATAGGCACTTACCTTCAATATTCTACATGCAGGCCGCGGTGGCCCTTGGCAAGATGAAGCGCCACTTCACCGGAGTTGTGAAGACCTCGCACGCCCTCTTCTCCAAGGCTTTTCGTTAAGAATCCCTGTCTACGGCACCTGCAGGGAGCATAGTTCATTTCAGCACTATTGTGGAAGGTGTTCAACTGGTGGCAACATGCTAAAAGTACAACCGGCGCAAAGTTTTGTTTTTAATCTCCGCTGTCGGCGCGGGCGGCATGGCCGACGGCAACCCCTACATTCAACGGTTGGCGGACGACAACGGCAACATCGTTACCCGTGCTATCTCTCGCCCCCATGTAGTGTCTAACTACTTCGAGCACAGTCTTCGGGTAGACAACCACAACCAGTCACGACAGCACGAGCTCGCGATGGAGGACGCTTGGCAAACCCAAGACTGTTGGTTCCGACTAGCGACTACCTTGGCCGGTATTTGCGTTACCGACTGCTGGAAACTAGCCAAGTTTCACGTCTCCGCTTCCCGCCCCTACTCAGCCCTAACTATCATGGACTTTGCTGATATTTCAAGTAAGACGGTGGTCTACAACGGGCTACAAGATCACGCTGTGCCGGCCCAACGTCGGGGAAGGACAATATCCGTACCTTTGGGCGAACCGAAACGGTCCTCCAAGAAGAGCGTGTCCACGTCCCCGGTAACTTTGGCCGCTCAGAAAAGGGCCGAAGCAAGCAAGCTCGCTGCCTCCGCTGCTACCGCGACGTGGGTGTCCTTCACTGGACGTCTTTCTATTGCGTATAGTGTGGGATTCCCCTATGTATGCCCGGCTCCTACCATAGTATATTCAGTGACTGTACATAACGGTATTCAATAGAAAAAGTAATGATTATTATGAAAACGCGTGATCATACATGCCGGTGTATGATATATCAGATCATACACATATCCCCGAGGCTTGTTTTTAGAACACCCGAGGCGTGAATATTTATGGACGAGAATTTATTGGCCGTGGGAGAGAACCCAGACTACCGGTACATAGTACAGACCATAACAACCCCACACTGAAATTGTAAGAAACCCTATTCCTAAGACATTCTTATCAATTCTCTCTACGATGTACAATTAGATCCAGAGATTAGGTTCTACTATTAGTCTAAGGTTACTAACTTAGCCTAGCCAAAGTAGCACCTTAGAGAAAGACAACCCCCATACAAATGCTCATGAAGCAGCTCAAGCGAATGTTGCGCTGCATGAATGGGATGATACCCATATGGGAATCATCTACGGAAGGCCGTCTCAAGACAATGCATGCGACATCAAAGTGTTATCCGACTCAGGCACGAGAACAATCGATCAACTAGACAATCAACTAGGCAGCAAACACGATAACTAGACGTTCGCAATCAAGGGAAGTGATCATACTTAATGGTGCGGCGGTCAGCTAGACTTACAAGCAACATGTGGTAGTGGCTCTCTCCACCACAGAAGCACAGTACGTCGCACTCAACCGCTCATGTCAAAGCTCGAAGCGTTTTTTCCAGCTCATGCAAGATGTCCACCAATAACAACAAGGTGCCACGACTATCTATGAGGACAATGAGGGAGCAGTCAAGCTCGTCGATGAATAATCCCATGGATTCGAATATGACGAAGCACATCGACATCAAGCATCACTAATTTCGAGAGTTAGTGGATGCAAGGACTGTCGCAATTGTATTAGTAGGCACAACGAATATGTTGGCGGATGGATTGACGAAGGCACTTCCGGAGCCAAAGCACACCATGATCTTTAAGCGATGCATGGGAGCGAAGCCAAGTGAAGGATAGGTTAGTTACATTCATGACCAACGATCTAGAGGGGCTATTACAACACATCATTGTGACTATATGTACGTTCACATTTATTGGTTCTCTTTGAACGTTGTCAATGAATATGTATAGCAACCTAATATAGACACTATACAAGCATCGGTCTCATGGGCTATTGCTCAATGTTTCTGTAACCATCTCTCAGCGCCTATGCGCTCGCTCTAGCCGACTCACCTACGACCTCACAGGCATCTCCGACAATAGTACATGTCTATACATAAATATAGATATACGTATATAGCTACTAGCTGTGCATGTAGTGTAAAAGCAAAATCAAACCACATGGCGTAGTACAAGTCCTATCGTAGCGAATGGAATATCATGTACTTAATGCATATGCTTGTACCTCTCCGCGCTATACTCAATCGAGATAATTTCCATATGTAACTCGAATCCGAATAATGTTTTGATGCTTTATAAACATGAAGTTTCAAATCATGATGTCGCTATTTTAGCACCAAATCTGATAAACTGGTGAGCTAACGGACATACAAACGTCGGACAAACAAATATCACGTAAACTTCCGACCCCCCGATGCTCTCACTCGCTCGGGAGATTATGGGGGCCACATTCAACGGGAAATTTTGCGCATTCTTTGTGCCCGGGCCTACCTTGACCTCCCGGTGTTTTGCATACTATCCCCACCGGACTATATGAGGGTGATTTTGGATACGGGTCGCGGGGCTTTGGCTCTCTTTTTCGCTTCACAAGAGTCCATATTCAAGGTGCCATCCGATTGTTATACAATGGCAGCGCACCGGGTACTTGGCCTCACTGCGGAGCTCGCCTCTCATGTTCGGAAGTGCCCTCGGTGTAATGAGGCTCCCTAAGAGTCTCGTGGATATGAATCCTCGTCGACGTTATCGGGTACTTCTATGTCAGAGGTGAGCGCTCCACGACTGATGTGCTTGTGGACCACATCCCCCGGTGCCCGGGGATACTCTTGGTCCGTCATTCAGCTCCACGATCGGCATGTCCACGTGATTGCAGAGTTCGTGCTTGAAGCTGGGGCTACGAAGGGGCGGGACTTGCGGTTAGAGGTCCGCCGTACTCGGTCGGGAGCTTCTCGAGATCGACGTCGGTCCTCGGGATGTGGTTTGGTTCGACTTCATGGCTCAAAACCGTCATCTTGTTGTTGATGTGACGGTCACAAGTGCTCGGACAAACAACAATGTTCCCAATATAGGTGCTCGTATCCCACTCCCGGGCATTCTTTCATTGGGATCTCAGCATGGTAAACTCGATGCCGACCTCCGTATTTCCACTTTGCTTGGCACGCCTTCGGTTCAATCGGTCCATCACTACTATCCCTTCGCTTTGGAGGATGGGGGCCGGTTGGCGCCTATGGCGGCTGAGTTGGTTGATCGCTTTGCTATTTTGGTGGCAGTCCGTCGCTTCCATGGCATGGGTGATGCTGATTCTCGTTCTTTACGTTTTGACAATTGTGTCCGTATACCGCATTTCGTTCGTCGAGCTACTTTTGTTCCTTTTCGCCGTTTTTGGGGGGATATGCGGCGAGAACTCATGCAACGTCTTTTTGCTGCTATTAATGGTACTTTGGGCTCCTATCTCCGCGACGCTTTGCATGAGGGCAATGCTGATGCTGTGGCATGCCTTCTTGTTCCTCGGGCTTAGTGTGGAAGGTGGGGGTTCTTCTCGGGCCGTGACACGCCTACATACAGTGATCGGACTCACCGGGTATCGAACCCGCGACCTTCTGCGTATTAGGCGTGCGCTTTACCGTAAGGCTAGGGATCAAGTGAATTTTGTCGATGTTGATGGTAATGATATTTTGCAACGTCGATGTTGATGGTATTGATATTTTAGATTGTCGATGTTGACGGCGTTGATAGTTTGAGATGTTGACATCGATGGCAATTTAAGCCGATATTATCGCCGATGTATCGATACTTGGGACGATATATCGATACATCGGGCTTAAATAATCAATATTTTACAATTGTTTTGATAATTGATGGCATTGATGCGAGCACTACTGCCATCGTGTCGATGTCGATGTCGCAACCTATCACATCGATGGCACTATCACCTAGTGATGATGACAATATCGACGATGCATCGATGGCGGATACCTAGCCTTACTTTACCGGCTCACCGAAAAAGCATAGTTGACATACGTGGCCACATACCGCATATGTATCAAACTACGACACTACCACGCCCCCCCCCCCCCCCCCCCCCCCCGGACTCTCCCCGGACCGCAGCCCGGCTCCGAAACCAACGAAATATCTGTGGTACTATAGCCTCGCCATGATGCCGGGGCTTCCCTGAACGGCTGTAGATCCCATGACGTCGCGGAAGTCGGTATGAAGGCGCCGCGACACTGACTCTGTCTCATTTATATTATATGAGTTGTGTTGTAGCGCACGTGACAGTCGAACCCACTCCGCTCTTGGGGGAACTACTCCCTCAATACGTTGTTTCTGTATGAGATTTTTGTGAGAAGCTGAACTGCGGTGGTGGCCTTGCGCTTTGTGCCCAGACCACGCCGCGCACGGAATGCCCCGTTCACTGGCGCACTTGGATCAGAGCTGAATACAGCACCAGTACCTGTACACGTAACGACTCCAGATTATACAAGCCGTCGCGACTATATACAGGTACAGCACCCGTACTCTCTTTCCCTTTTCGTTGGTACATGTACAGGTACAGGTACCCGTGCGGGTAGATTTTTTCACGACGTCCCCTTTTTCTGTAAGTGAGATATATACATTATCACCCGCGAAATGTGTACGTAGTTGTATTCCGTAATACGTAATAAACAAAGGATTCCATCTGTAATCATTTCAGATGCAGTACTTTAGCTGTGTCGGGGGTACCTTTTTCGACTAAAACCAAAGCAGCAGGATCTTTGCTCTCAAGTATCTTTCTATCTCATCTTACTAAAAGATACTGATACCTGCATGCCATATCTACGGTCCCGATAGCGCTGGATTTAATTTCTAGCCGCCGCCTGTATGTAAAAACACGAGCCCCATAGTATCTAAACCCTAAACTTGATATATCTTCGAGAAGAAAAAATCCTACTACGAAGTACTGCAATAATATATTACTCCAACCAAAATAGTGAACATAAGGCTTTGACACATTCCAGCAGGGCACTTTTTATCCTGATGCGAGTAATACGTTCTCGTAGGGCTCGAACTCCTGCCTTTCTGTCAAAGCCAACGCGATGAATCTTCGCTACGGGTATCCAGCGGCAACACGTCTGGTACAGTACATTACTGCCGACTATTCGGCATCAAACTGCAGTAGAGCAGCGGCGGCATTATTTTGTAGTCGTACAGAAGCACAGGCGACTGACCACAGCGTGAGAGCGGCATTGTCCCCGCGCCACTTCATACGCCGGCTGGATATTCCACGGCCAAACCAACCTGGCCCTGCCCTGTGCTCTCTGCAGGCTGTATCTCCCTTGCTGGCTCCTTATATCGTCGCACAGGTGAACCCTGATTATGCGCGTTGTTGGCTACACCCATTCCACCTGTCTCCTGCCCTGGTTGGTCTGTCGATTTTCGCGCTGTAGCAGAGCTTGCTCTCTTCTTTTTAGTACAAACGCTCTTCTCTCCAATTCAGCCGCCGCCACTTCTGCCGCTTCACCTACTGTGACATGTAGCGCCATCACTTGCCATGTATGTACAGCTCATGAGTAGCAGAATTTCAGGCGGCGCGTTCTCTGTACGGTTTGGGCGTGTGTTGCGTTTCATCAGTTATTGCGCCCGACGAGACAGCTTCGATCTTCTTCTAACCTTCCTGATATGAAGATCCTTCACGTATGAGTAGAGGCTAAACTCGCCAGGCCTATGCGCTCGTCCCTCCCTCCGAATTTTGATTCGATACCTTGCCCAGTTGTATGCCCTACATCCTTGCTTAAAAGTTCGTCGAGATTTCACCACCCTCCGCGATCGCCGTTTTCCTGTGTCACGGATGTTCTGCCCGTAGCCAGTACGCGCGTTTCTATTTCAGGCGCAAGTTGATAGCAAACCCAGGTGTTATTCCTCAGTTGGAGCTGCACTCTTTTCAGTCATACCTCACTTCCACTTATCTGTTGTTTTATTCGCAATGAAGGGGGTTTCTTGTCTCCGAGTTGCCTTCCGCGCACTATTTTTCTGCTTATGTGATCGCTCCTTAGCATATTTTCATCTTCCCTGACAGCTGTCGCCCTCGTGCTCCAGGATTTAATTATCTATTAGCTTTGGTCATATTGCCGCCCGGCGACTCGAAGAGGTCTATCCCCACGTCCCCCAATAATTTTATCAAGTCCAGGAGCACCATGGATCCATCTGCAACGTTAGCCATTGTGCCTATGGGAGGCCGCGACAACAAGAGGGCTCGCGAGTGCCTTCCTGCACCCAACGGCCTGGAGCCCCTTGAACTTCAGGCGAAGCGGCGGTGAGCTTCTGATTCAAACCTGCTATTATGTACCACCTTTTGTAGCGCCTTAAAATACAAGTCGTGCTTGTGCCTGTGGCTTTCCTAACTTCGCAAGCTTTATTAATGTGTGTCAGGCCTGCCACCGACCCGGTCGACCAGTTCAGTCATCGAAAGGTATTTGCATATTACAATTTCAGGTTCAGGCCGCAAGTACAACTGTTCACTGTATTTAAATACTCTCACAAGTGTCTACACTGGCAATTTACCGCCTGTCGGCTCTAACGGTGCAGGGGGATAAGGAGAACCTTGACGCCGTTGGCGCTCCAACCACACTGTGCGACTTCAGGACTCGGCTGTCACACCGCACGGACAGGTCGCATACCGCGAGTCCTGTCAGCCGCGGCGTGAGTCCGCTAAAGCTCCATATCGGCTCTACCTTCGCCAAAGTGGATGAGCTTCAGGACGCGCTGGCCCGCGTTACTGTCGGCCCCCCGTCGCATATGATTAGTGCCACTGGCGATAAGTTTTCCGGGGCGGAGTCTGTGTTTCCTTGGCTTGGGGGATACTCCGCCCACTTGCTTGCCCTGGACAGACATACCGAGGCGAAGTACCTTCCGGCTAGGGATTTCCTGACACGCCACGCTGGTATTGATGCCACGATGCGCAAGAAGTTGATTGACTGGCTGCATGAAGTCGACTACGACATGTCTAACTCCAGGGGCGTTGTTTCCGCTCGGAGACTATTTCTGGCTGTCAATATTTTGGACCGTTTCCTTTCGGCGACAAGCATAACTATTTCGCCCAGGAACCTCCAGCTGGTGAGTACATAGCTGTTTCCGATTTTATGCTACGACATGTCCTGCACCCTTGATAGCTATTTACGGCATACTCAGTGGCGCGATTTTTTTAATTCCGTCATCTGACATTCCGGATGTGTTAAATATCTGCAGGTTGGCATTGCCTGTTTTCGGATGGCTGACAAATTTGAGAGTGACGAACTGGGCATTAGCGGTGCTGTTCGGTATTGCGACTTCGCTTTCTCAGTGAGCGACGTACTGAAGATGGAGACCGAAGTGCTGAGATCGACCGATTTTAAACTCTCCGTGCCAACCTCTGTGGATTTCGTGGAGTATTTTGTCACGGTAAGTCGTATCCTTTTGTCATGCCCTCAGGTGTCTGCTGCTGCTGCCCCTTTTTTTTTTGCTCTCTTAATCCTTGTCCACTCACACCCGCTGCTGTACTTAATTACAGGCTACTAAAATGGACGCCACCAATAAAAAGCAAAAGATGACATTTAAAAGCATGTGCTCCTGCATATTGGAGACAGCGCTTCTGAGCCACAGACTGGCTGTGGAGCATAAGCCATCTGTTGTGGCAGCGGCAGCCGTACTTTTGGCACAGCGGAAATGTGGCATGGAGGACAGCTGGGATGCCACCCTGGAGCTTATCTCCGGTTGCTGCGTAGAGCAGCTGGAGCGTCCGGCTTCCCAAATAAACGAGCTCTTCTCCGACTGGCTGTCTCCTGAAATAATTGCCAGCGGATCCGTACCCACCGTATTCACGCAGTGGAAGTACAGCTCAGTGCGGCACGCTTGCGTTGCCAACCAGCTTTGCCAGCAGTCTCCGAACTCCGCTGAAGAGCGGTGATGGGGGGCTGCTTTTGAAGCACTCTGTGATGCGAGTAGCAAAGCTCTGATGAAATGATTTAGAACGGGCAGGCTTTCGCAGACCGAAAGAAGCCTTCTTTGGTGACCGTGTATCTGATGTCCCGAGTCCTGTGCGAAGCAGCTTCGAGGTCGAGGAATGCGAGGCTGCAGACGCACTGAGCAGTGACACCTTCCTGAGGCCCAACAAGTAGGAAATAAATGAACCTAGCCATATATCTATATATATATAGCAGCCCACGGCTGGCTGCCACACTCCAATAAGCACATTCGATGGTTTGACGATTGCGTTCAGGCTGGCACGTATGAACGGCGTGAGAAAGCTATGATGCAGTGCAATAGCGAAATACATAATAAAGTAGTCATCCGCTTGATTCCAGAACAGTCTGGCAGCTCGTGAATTATAATAAACCACTTCCCTCCGATATGTTGATGCCGTCCCTTCTTCTGGTGCATGCACCTCTTCCCTGTAATTAATTTCAACATTTCCAATTCAAGGGCACATCAACGCGTGATCAGGTCCAAGTGATATCACTTCATTTTTCCCGTGGGTGCCCGATATTGATGGCATCTCGTAGAAGGGAGAAAGTCCTTGAGGGTGAGAGCAAGCTCTTGGAAATCAGCCATACTACATGCAAGGACAGTTACGGACACAGAACCCTACTAATAAGGCCACACCCATCGTGATACCTTCCACGATGTGCAAGGGAATCATGCACGGCTCCCTGCCATGCTAGCGTTAATGGGCAATGAGAACATCAACCGCTGACGCCGCATTCTGCGCACGGGGCCGACGAAGATGATGCGCGCAGCAATTTGTTTATTGGATTACAATCAACTATCGAATTCGAATATTGACAGCCATGCGAGGAAAGGAGAAAACACTCATGACACCGAAAACGGAAAAGACTAACAGCAACGACGTTTTAAAAACATCTAGGCAACGTTGTGTACCTTAAGAGTCCGGCTTGCGATGATAGTGCACCGCAGTGGTGACCACACATGCTATCACGATATACTGGAAAAAAATGAAGAGAACACGACAAATGGCACCCCTCATATGGAATTAGAAGTGAGACGATTCAATATCGTCCACTAGGGTCGGAATGCACGTGCGGGGCTCGGCGATGGAGGGCAAACATCCAATGAAGGGAGCACCCGAAGCGCATTCTACGACGGGCAAAAAATCCGGACATCCCATTGTCGGCGTTCGCAGCGTAGTGCACTCGACGAAGGATGCCGTCCGGCGCCACGATGCCAACAAATTTTCTACATATTGAATGTTGCACACCTTGAAACTGCGAAGGTGGCATCGTGCTTGAAACGCGACTAACTCCATTGGGACTAGCCAACAGTGCAAATCCGTAACTCAATTCGCTCCGCCGACAATATTGTGGTTATGTGTCCCCCAATGAAGCTTAACTCGCGAGCGAAAATGGAATATACTGCGTTTGTCATGAAAGGCCCGCGCTCCCTGCGAATCCGCATTCTCACCGATGACTCGTTAGCTCGGTATTGAACAATTACATTCCTCCACAAAAGTCCGGACATGCATTATGTTAAGCAAAAGCTAGTCAAGAACAAGGCAACAAGCTCGCCTCTCACCACGTCAAGCACGACGATACCCGAGTACCGCCCAATTGTAGGAGAGCCGAGAAGCAAGCAGTAAGCCGTCATCCGGGGTGGTTAGACCTCATCTTAAAGCGGGTGTTGTCGGTGGAGTTTGTCGAATTAAGCCCACAAATTCCCGGGAAATTGTCTGAACTACGCACGTCATTCTGAGCGCTACGCTTGAGCATTGCTCAAGCGCTCATACCAAGCTGCATATTACTATGTAATCCACATAACCCTTTTGGGGGGGCTTTTTGGAGGGGGTTTGGAGGCGTGGGTGCCGTGTTTAATGCGCGAGGTTGGGTTTTGCGGGTGTGTGAACAGAGCACGAAAGTTCACGCTGTTGGCACGGGTGATGTTTTTGGAAAGCAAGCGAACAAAAACGCACATGACGCAGGTTTGGATAAACACTACACGCTGTAAACATGCGAGGGCGATTGGCTTAGGGGAGGGGCGAGGTCCAACTTGACCGTTAGGGACGCATCACGTTGACGGTGGCGTTTGAAATGCTTGGACATGTGCTTGTGCCAACCACACCCGCCCCACGCGTGGCACGCGTCGGGAATTAGGTTTGGAAGTCAATAGGAATGAAAAATTGGTAAACACATGTCGACAAACCCCGCACAAATAGCCTCATGATGTGAGCCGAATTCGATGGGTCTTGCTTGGCACTGCGGATAATATGTAAATAATAATAATTCATAACAAGTCGATTTGTGGGTGTTTATTTAAACTCCGGAGTAGATGCATTCGACGCGCATTGAAAAGACGCGTCCAACGGAACCTATTTGAATGAGTTTTGACCATTTAATATTACTAAGTTGTGATCGTTTCAACATTGTGGCCTAAAGCGGCTTGCCCTTGGGTTGTGTGCATATCGGTGGTAAGTCTTCATACGCGATTTTGTGCGTTTCCCCCACAGCGGCCTGCCCAACACCTCCTCCCTCCGTCGCTTATGCACTATATTTGCGCGACCGTCGCAACAACGTTCATAATATTGCGGCGTTGTGCGCCCGTTACTCTTTTCGTCTAACCAGCACGGCGACTGTTTGAAAGAGCGTGCCGAACGGGAGCGGGCGCGATAACCCCAAGTACACAGGCCCGGCAGTGCTCAAATTCGCCCCCTCGTAGTTGTCGGCGCATTCCCAATTGGGCGCAAAAGCACTGCCTAGGATTTCAGGAGATGTGTCAATAAAATCGACGCATGGTTACATTTTCTACTTGCGAATGTGCGAAATATTGTCCAGACTTTTGTGAAGGAGTGTATAAGTAAGTTAACATGACGAGAATATCATATGTGGCTTTATTGGTCTCACATAACATGAAGGAACAACATGATAAAAGGGAGGTCTCACTTGTGTCCAGTTGATACAGTCTTATTTGTATCCTCTCGTACTTTTTACAATTGGGTTGTCCATATTTGGACATCCAACTTGGGTGCTTGGTACATGTACATATCTAGAAATGCTTGCATTACCGGTACTATAAACCAAACCGGTACATGCACTCATGCTGCCACAATGAGTATATATCGCTCCCCGTACATCATCATACTAAACAGTGGTAGGAGCGCCATCGCCGTGTTCCACATGCGGGATGCTCTCCTCGGCCGACAAGTTGTTTAGGCACGTGGCACGGTTGTGGCCAGTAGAGTCACACTTGCCGCACTTGCGGTGGCCATTGGCCTTGTTGTCAGGTTAATAATTGAAGTCTTGGACGTTAGCGTTCGCTTGCTTCTTATCGAGAAGGGTCCTATCAGTTGGTGCCACCGCCTCCAACGCCTTTCGCTTCCAAATGACGTGCTCTATCTTCACGAGGACGGCATGGAGCTCCTCGGCCACTCTCTCTTGGACGTAGTCGTAGTCTACGCATATGAGGTAGGTGACGGTGCGCGACTTCCTCCCTAGCTTCCCGTAGACTTGCCTAGCGTGGCGCTGCAAATCGACCGGAATGTCCACCACCGACTATTGCCGGCGCAGTGCACGGGGGCATGCTTGTCGTTACAAGAGCACCTATAGGCGCGGTGAGCCTTAAGTCGCCGTTCCCGTAGGTCGAGAGCATCGCCGATTTCGGTTGAGATGTGTGCCACCTACTATTGAATCATTGCATGTGGAAGCATGCACAACCCACGGGGCGATGGGAGGCGTAGAAGTGGCGGCATGGAAGGCCGGTGGCGGTTGCCATTCCGCAAGTACACCGATGTGACTTAAACATTATCACGTTGTCCGGCCCTTCGCTGCTTTGCACGGTAACCAGGTCGTAGAACACGAGATGTTGACTCAATTTGTGCAGATTATTCTGCACACGCAAGACCTTGGATTTGAACACGTCGGGTTGGCTCGCCAGAAAGGATGCCGACCCTGTCCGACGAAAGGGGTCTTTCTCCGCCAACTCTGCATTGTCTAGGTGCGCCGTGAAGCGGGTTTGGTCGAACGTCGCCCCGTCGACCTCGGGGACGTCCGCTACATGCGCGAGGGTGATATCGACAGGCATTTTGTCGTCCGCAGGTACGCCACTAGGCTAGAACAGCCCACCACTTGGTAGTTCCCGCGGCTTCCCATCTCCTCGTGGCACAATTGGGTGGCGTAGCCCGAGACGTGCTGCGCTAGGGCCTCCGCGATGTCCGGAAACTATTGCTTGGGTAGCTTTAGCGAGTCTACCCGCGATGTGGCAACTCGAATCGCACGAATCTTACCTTGCTTGCCTTTTATTGTTGGCATGAACCTATGTAACGCGATCGTACGCCTACTCCAAGGTGAGCGTGTGGAGGAGGACATCGTAGTTTTTTGGCGCATTCACCGCGGTTAGACCCGAAGGACGATCCAGTGAAGCATTGCAGCCTAGGAGCACCCCAACGCGAGAAGTTAGTGCCCAACCTCGTCTTCAGATGTAATTGTGCCCTTGGATACATTGCAAGTAATAGGTGCCACCTGCACCGGCACACCGTATCAATGACTTTATGATAGTTAATAAGGCGTAAGGCGATGTGCATGCTACTAACGTTGATGGACACGTGGTCCAATTGCAAATTAGAAGAGAGAGAGAGAGAGAGAGAGAGAGCACCCACCCAACACTGCATGACACCTCCATCCACTGCATCCCCGACGGCCGAGCGGTCACTACCCTCTTCGGCCCCCGCGTCCGGCACCTCTTCCAACTCTTCCGCCCCGACCTCGCGCATCACTCGTTCGAAGAGGAGGTCTACCACCTCATAACTCGCCTAGGCTCCCGTTCTGAAATTCACTCACCCACACCCGCCACCACCATACGCAACATATGGACCACTAGAGATGACCTACTCACGGCGCTCCGCAACACATTTCACATCCTGACAGAACTCTACTTAGACCCCCTCAACAAATCACTCCACTCTCACACCTACCACTCCCTATACATTGAAGACACAGTCTTCTCATCCAGCGGTAGGAACGCCCCACATACTTGGCACGGCACCAACATCGCCAACCCGGAATACGATCACGAATGCATGCGCCGAGCCATGGAACACGCAATTACCATCGCCCACTCCACAGCCTCACACACACCCAGCGCCACCATCCTCATACTTCCCCGATGGGAACACACACCATACCGACACTCCAAATACACCGATTCCCCATACACCCACCACCTCTACACCCTTCCCAATGACGCAAACACCTTCCTACCCCCCGACCAACACACATGCCACCCCACCCCCACCCCATTCGGCACACGCTGGATGGTCGACATCTACCTCGTCGCCAACTCCCTCGCACTCTCCACCTTACCCTCACACACAGCCATGACCGCCCTCTACAACACAATCGAGTCAACATGCAACACACACCTCCCCAACCCCACTATCACCATCCCACCTCCACACCTCTTCGACACCTACTCACCCCACTCGCCAGGCATCTACCATCTCCCCCCCAATTTCTCCCACCCCTTACTTATCCCCTCCCGGAACGCACGAAACTAACATACTCCCCCACCAGAGGAAATCTTGCATGGAACTGACAGGACTTCGTATACACATACGGCTCCAAGAAGGGAGGCTCCTCCCCCCTCGGAGCAGCCGCCACCCACCCCGCCTCGGACACCCGCATCAAAATTCTGGTGACCTCTACCCCTCCCACACACACCATCAATCGCGCTGAATTAGCATGCATAGACATAGGCCTCCAACTAGGCCACACCCACCTCCTTACAGACAGTGCGTGCTCCCTCCGCCTCATACAAGGCTACTTGGACTGCCCATCCGCCTACAAACACAACATCCACCGCGACACGCTCCTTTCCATCACACACACCCTCAAAACCCGTTGCAACGCAGGCATCCGCACACACCTCGGCAAAATTAAAGCACACAACCAATCACTAGGAAATGACCTCGCAGACACACTAGCTAACCAAGCTGCAGACGGACACCCACCCGACACAACATACACCACGTGTTCAGACGTGTCGATAGGCCACTGGACCTAGCCATACACCCTCATTCCACAAACCCTATGGGAACCCATACCCTACAGATACACAAACCTCAAAACTGACGCTCACACTCACAACACCAAACACACTCACACACCCCTCTCACAAACACCCAAACAAGGTGCCCTCCTCGCCCGCGCCGCGGAGGACAGCGCCGACTTCACTTTCCACAAAAAAACACACAACACTCGCCAACATCCAATTCACTTACAAGCAAGAATTCATGTGGGGAGTCCACAACACCCGCCTCCTCACACACAACCCCACTCTGCGCTGCCTCATGTGTGACCAATTCACTAGCAACGGCCACATGGCCGGTAACTGCCCCACCATGTATGGGCTAAGACACGACCGTCACAACAGCGCGCTACAACTCCTACTCTCCCTCATGGAACGCCACAACGGCGGACGATGGGAGACCATCACTGCAGACTTCGGTAACAAACCCATCAAATCATGCACACCCCCCACACCCACCCACACCCCTCTTGATTGTCACCCCCCTCACCCCACCCACATGCCAACCCGCCTTGTTGTTGGTGACGAAGATCTCTCCCCCGACTCCCTAACCTCGTGCCCCCCCATCCTCCCCCCCGAGATTCTCCCCCCCCCGCACTACGAACCCCGGCGCACAAACCCGACTTTATCCGCCTCCTCGAACCTCGATTCATCGGTCACACAAACAGTCGCCGGCGTTACTCATCAATTAAAAAAATCCAGATAGGGGAGAGGAAGTACTGCACGGACCACAACCTCTCCCAAACAACCCACTTGACTCGTGCCAAATACACACCCCTCGCAAATGCCATCTGCAGCCACTGGCCAGGTACCGAAGTCGACATCCTCCCCATCGTCATGAGCCGCACGGGGACACCGCACGAGTCTCACCTCTCTACTCACCCTCCGCACTGACCCTCATGACAAACTCATCTCCAAAGCACGACTCGACACGTCTCGCATCCTTGCACAACTCCACACGCACACTGTCCTATGGCTACATTATCTCCTACTCATATACCGCATCAAATCCCGCACGACCTCTCGCCGCGCCTCCACACACTGCACCTTCGCACGCCCCTAATTGCACGCCGCCATCACCTCGCATCGCACACTCCCCGGGGGGGAGTAAAACCGCCGAACACCCTTGGAGAGGTTAGATTTATGTGGTTAACGGTCTGGCCCTTACATGTAGGTTTCCTTTATTATAGCATAGTTGGGAGGGCACAGAGACAGCAACCGGCGCATACGGTAATTGTTGTAAACCGGCGCATACGGTACATGTTGTAAACAATTTCAATTTCAATTATATAAAGAAAAGGCACTCATCTGTGTGTGCAGAGTTACCTCCGGTGTTGTTGTCCGGGCACTCGGACCTGCGATGGCCCTTCTTACCACAGCCATAGCAAACACCACGAAAAAGTCCCGCTCCGCCTCTGCCACATGAGGTACGACGAGTAGTCGCAGCTCCTTGAAAAGATTTCTGCTAGTCTTGGAGCTCGGAGACTTGCCGCTTCAAAAGCTCAGTCGTTGCGTCATCATGAGACGCTGCAAAAGCCGTAGGCGTTGGGGGCTCCGTTGTATGTGATTGCGCACGACTCTCGATGCGCATGCCCTTATGACGAAGATCACGCTTGACGGTATCCATGCTGAGGTTGTATACGTCCCACGTGTCGGCGATGGAGTGGTATTCGCTGCGCAGGCCCTTCACCAAGTACATGATGATACGCCGGTCGTGGATGATGTCCCCAACTCGGGCAAGCTGTCGTTGCAGTCGAACTAACCGGTTCAGGTATTGAATGCCGCTCTCACCGTCCGCTTGCGGCGTCTCCAAGTCATGCAATAGTTCCGTACACCGGCAAATGCCATCGTCCTCATAATGATTGACTAACGCGGTCCATGCAGTGTGGCCACAGGTCTTGTCATCCTTGCTAACATTCTCGATAATGGAAAGATCGTCCTCCGGCAGCGCAAGAATCAATTTGGAGTACATGTCGACTTGTTGTTGAGAGGAAGCGGCACCATCCGAGGACAAAGCCGGAGCCCACTTTACATCAGGCCAAATGCACGGAAACGTTTCTTCCACACATCAATATCTCGTCTCTCCCCACTGAACTTCGGTAGCTTTACGGAGTAAATATCACGTGCGTCGGATGCGCTCTCAAGAGCACCAGAAAATCAGGAAAACGGCCACCAAGTCAAGCACCAAGTACCGGTCAAGAAGCGGGCAACACGGCTCAGAAAAGGAGACGACAAAGGGCTGACCGTAGACGCAGTTGTGCTTCCGGAGTCTATACAACTAAGGCAATCAGAAACGAGTCTCAGAAGGTCAGTCAAGTGACGTCGTACAAGAGTGCTAGTACACTTGTGGTAAGATGCCTTTCCAAAAATTCAGCCGGACCACTATAGGCTTTCACGAGAAAAGAA
The DNA here is from genome assembly GCA_026401115.1 of Tetraselmis chui. Classification (NCBI taxonomy): domain Eukaryota; kingdom Viridiplantae; phylum Chlorophyta; class Chlorodendrophyceae; order Chlorodendrales; family Chlorodendraceae; genus Tetraselmis; species Tetraselmis chui. The sequence goes on from JAPMLY010000879.1 coordinate 137,866, forward strand.
ACTGGCGGGTGACAAGCTCATGAAGCGAATAAAATTCCAAAAAGCGCCAAGCTATAGCAAAGGAAGCAAGCCGATCTTCACGTCACACGAGTCGGCGTTCGGGGGCTCAAGGCTCGAAGCGACACAAACAAGTCGCTACCAGCCGGGTATCGAAAAAAAGCTACAAACACAAGCAAGAGCTAGCCACTTTGTGAGCCATCCGCACCTCACGTATCGTGCGACACCACAAATGTCTGCCACTCTTCGAGAAGCAAGCCCTACGGGCTAGATCCCAGTCAAGACAACTGACTCCAACAACTAGCAACTTGAGGGCCCATAAATAACATTTCAAAGGGTTCACAGAAATGCCACCACCGGGAATCGAACCCGGCACCTCCGTGTCCGGAGCCGTACGCCGTAACCAAGTACCGCGCCTGAAAGTTGGTACCCATTGGGGATATAACTCGTATATTTACCCCCGTACTGCCCGAGCAACGGGCTCCCGCAGTACATCCACTATTGGCGGGATAGTAGGGCCAAGATTCCCCCGGAGTACAACGTACGGATGTGTCCATTATCGTGCCCACCACGGGGATTTCACAACTGTGTGTGTGTGTGTGAGTGTGTGTGTGTGTGTGTGTGTGTGTGTGTGTGTGTGTGTGTGTGTGTGTGTGTGTGTGTGCGTGTTCGTATCCTATTCATGAAAATATGTGTATGAATCTACGAATGAGTGTGTTTGACTGTGTTGAAACTGTGTTCGTAACATATCTATAAAAAATATGTACATGAATGTGTGTGTGTGTGTGTGTGTGTGCGTGTGTGTGTGTGTGTGTGTGTGTGTGTGTGTAGGACACCGTGAAAATTGTTGACTGAGAGAGAGAGAGAGAGAGAGAGAGAGAGAGAGAGAGAGAGAGAGAGAGAGAGAGTGTGTGTGTGTGTGTGTGAGGGAGGGAGAGAGAGATGGAGAGAGAAAGATGTGTGTGTGTGTGTGTGTGTGTGTGTGTGTGAGTGTGTGTGTGTGTGTGTGTGTGTGTGTGTGCATTCGTAGTACCCCTTGGAACATCACGTGACGGGGATGAAGGGCGTAACGTGAGGAGGGGACACTTTCTGGTGCTTGGGGTCGGGCAAGCTAATGGGATAGACGGGAAGGGATGCAGTTCTTGGGTGAAGCCCATGGCCTTGGCGTTGTCATGTGCGTAGCGCGTGACGACTTCGTAGTCCGGTGACCCCCTTGCGAGGACCTGGCCAACAAGGGGGGGGGGGGGGGGTCTCTACGGATAAGTGGCCAAACTCATGCGCGTCGTCGTCGTGAGAAGCGGGACGTCCGCATGGCGGTAGCTCATAGGACGCGGAAGGTACAGGCGCGCATATGGCCCTACGTACATTATCGAGGGTGCGTCGGGGGGCGCGACGGTAACGGCCGCAGCGCCGCAACCTGCATGCGAGGTCGGTGGAGAGGGGGCGGTCATCGTGTTTTGTGGAAGCTGGCTGTTGGTCTGCACGGCGATTGTGGCGACTATACGTCGGTCAACGCGGGCTCCGACTCGGGTCGGGTCGGGGCGGGGCGGGGTGGGGCGGGGCGGTGACCCTATGTACATGTACGAGCATACGCGGTAAATGGTACTGCAGTACTTTAAGGTAATATGTACATGTACACGTACGTGTAGTTTGAAAAGCGAAGTGCACTAATGTCCAAAACGGAATGTCTAGCTAGCAGCTCAACTCGAGCGAGAATACAATTCATGCCGTATTTAGTGGATATGCAAGTAACATTTCCCATAATATAAACCCTAGAGAAAGAAGAGGGGAGGCATGATAGTCGTAAAAATGAGTACAATTCGCTAAGTAATAAACTGAATATGACACTTAAGTCTTTTAGCGGAAAGCGAGGGCCAAATATTGTTTCACATAATATCGTGCTATGATAGTGATATAATGTTGCACAGCTACTACTATGAAAGATCTAGACATCTAAAAGAGGAGTTGTCTTATCGGAGGTGCTTGTGACCGTGGAGGTGAGTCGACAAGTGCGAGCGCCGAGGCGTTGAGTGATGGCTACATAAGAACTAAAAGCAGCAACGACAAGTTTTGCACGTACCTTGTTTACCTATTTTAGGTCATTGTACATATTCATTTTCATATCATATTGGGACAATGATCTGCGTTGTGTCGCCACGAGAGAGATTGGCACTAGTGCCCCCCTGCCCCCCTTGGCTCAAGACCACAAGATAGAAAGGCGTGATAATTGCCGGCACATGTGTCCCGCGCGTGGTATGTGGAGCGTGCGTTGGTTGGGATTCGACGAACGTGACGTGGATGGTGCGGGCGAGCTTCCCGGTGGCAAGGCTGAGAATCCAATATCCCGGACCGTCGTCGCAGTACCCGATGAACATGCAATGAGGGATTTAGAGGAGATTTTCTCTTTGAATCGGTCCTACAAGCAGAGGCGTGCACTGCAGCCGAAACCTTGGAGGTGGGAGATGTCACTAGTGACGCAATGGAGGAGGGTGTAGAAAGGGACGCCACCGGAACCACCGGAGGCAGCGGGCGTGGGAAGTTGGTTTCGTAAACGTACTTCTGTGCGCATGGCGCGAGACTTCAGTACCGGGGGAGGGGGGGCAGTTGGCATGCTGCATTCATGCAGTAGCCGAGTATGGTAGAGTGGCCCACTCGCGCTCCATTTTGGACAGTTGGTTGTGAATGCAGGGATCCGTGAACTGAGCGGTGTACCCAAAGGAGGAGACCATGGCGCGGCGAACAACGTCAAGGTAATTAGGATCGCAATCGAACTTGATAGTCGACCAAATGAAGGGCACGACCACCGTGCAAGCGAGTGCGCAAGTTCGGGATATTCGTGAGAGCGGTGAAGAGAGTGGAAGATACTGCCTTTTTGTTCGGGAATACAAGGAGCCATATGTTGTTAGAGAAGTTATTGATTACATTGAGCATGCATTTTAGGGGGAGTGTTAATATCCCTCCGTAGGGCTGCTAATGGACACATATGTACGTTGGACTCCGGGGGAGTCTTGGCCCTCCACACATAGGTGGTCGTAGTGTATGCACGATGCGCGGAATTCGTATGCACAATATGTTCCAATCGGGTACCGACTTTTGGGGCGGTACTTGGATAAGGCGTACAACTCCGTTCCGGGAGGCGTGGGTTCTAACCCCCTCATGGCATTTCTAACAGGTTATGCGCCCTCCGCGTTTACTGCGAGGTTACCGGCCGGAGTTCATGGGATGATGTCCATTAAGGGGGAGTGTTGATATCCCTCCGTAGGGCTGCTAATGGACACATATGTACGATGGACTCCGGGGGAGTCTTGGCCCTCCACACATAGGTGGTCGCAGTGTATGCACGATGCGCGGAATTCATATGCACAATATGTTCCAATCGGGTACCGACTTTTGGAGCGGTACTTGGAGAAGGCGTACAGCTCCGTTCCGGGAGGCGTGGGTTCTAACCCCCTCATGGTATTTCTAACAGGCTCCGTCTGGCCCCGTCTCTGTGAGTAAGCCGAAGATTTCAGAGCTGAATGCATTTGAACAAGGTCTTGGCTCGGTGCTTGGTCGGTGATTGACAGCCGCATGGTGGAGTTTGGCCGAAATGCACGGACGACATGACAAATAGGAGGCATACATGCCATTCTTATGTAATATCATTGCTGCGGAGAGCGAGCGTCATGGTGTCTTGGCCGAGGTGACGCAGGCGTTGATGCCATTGAGTTGTGTCAGTACACGAAGGGCCCGCACCATGATGGACAATGGTGGATTTGAACTCTCCCAACCATGTTTGAAGTTGTGGAAGATTGTGTTGTGCATGACATGGATAAGGCTCCCATGTTGGTCAATGGCATTACTGCGTTAGGCTGCCCAACGGCCGGGTAGTTGAAGATGATATTGTGCCTTTTGCGGATAATTTCAAGAATAGATCTTGGGTGCTCCTCTTGAACCATTCACAAGGGTTATAGAAGTGAAGCCGGATAGTTACAAGGGAGAGTCGAGCCGGACCCGCAAGGGGGGCAGGTGTGGGCACAATAGAAGTGAAATGAGAAGAGTGGCGACTAGCAAAGGCAACGGATGGCCGGTCGGCGCCTCAGGCGGGCACGCGCAGTACCGCGGGTGGTACACCACTAAGTAGTATGGAAAGACATTAGGCTACAGTGTGCGTAAGCACTATGCATACGGAGGTTGTTCCTAACACTCCCCTTCAATGTAGCCAAGACCTTGCCATATTACCTCGAGCTTGCCATAGGTAAGCAGCGTGTGACGCAATGAGCGGCTTTCACGGTGGGAGTAGTGTTGCGCTAGTGGCATGCCGAAGTCCAAGTAGGTGCTGCGATATGCGATGATAGGAATGCGCGGTTATCGGTTACTGGCCTGCAAAAGCGGTGTTTGATATAATGCGTTAAGTACTACAATGTCATGTAACGCGGAAAAAATTGTATATGGGCGAATTGGCCGGCGCATCACAATAGCGACGGCCGGGGAAGGAGCCTAACAAAACATGATTGTCATCAGCGTGTAGCCACTTGAAAGAATAGCCGGGCGCTGCTCGTGTAGACTCCCCCCCTTCGGCGTGGGCATGGTTAGATCGACGTTGAGGTCAAAAGAGCGTTGCCTCGAAAATAGCTGGAAATATACTCGTTAAAGTATTGTACCATCCGAAAGGCAGCGGGCGGCGGCTAGGTTGAGTTGACGAAGCGTATTGGTGGAGAGCAGCGAGCGAAGTGATTGCCAGCCTAGGAAAGGTATGGGGTCGAAGGAAAGGAAATGACTCTCGCAAAGACCAAATGTATGTAAAAAAGCAAGTGTCGAGAGAAAGTAACCACTAACTTGTGAAAGGTCAAGAGTGCCGGTGTGCCTAGGATATACCGACTATTTCCCAAGAGGAAAAAATCCCAAGTAACATTCTGTTGGATCCCATAGCCTATTGAGCCATGGACAAAAGTTCGAGGAGGGAAGTAAGATAGTGACAAGGGATAGTCAAGCCGGCCCCGTATTGGGGCCATGTGTGGGGACAAAATGAGTGAAAAGAGAAGAGTGGAGACCGGCAAAGGCAACGGATGGGCGGCCGGTCGGCCGCCACAAGCTGTCAAGCACAATACCGCAGATAGTACAAGACTAAGCGCTATGACAATACGTGAGACTACAATGCAGTGCATAAGAAATGTGTATACGGATGTTGTTGCTAACATCCCCACGATGGGTCATGTTGGGCGCATGGGTAACTCCGACGTGCATCTGTCGGGTGTGGCCACCTACTAAGTAGGTACGGTGAAGTTCCACGAGGCCGCAGATGTGTTAGTCAACGTCCATACCTTTAACACGAATGGGGTTGCGCATCAAGCGGGTGTAGGTCTCCTTGAGGAATGCGGACCGATGGGGCTCCATGCTGACGTTCGCACTGGCATTGACAAAACGGATAAATGTGGGAGGGGGAGTCACAAAGATGATGTCGGAAGATAGGGACTTGGGTCCTCAAATTTGGCTACCATCGGTCGAGGAGGCATAAGCAATTTCGACCATGCTTGCTGATGGTTGTGAGGCGAGGTTCGATCAGGACAAGACTGCTCCATGTGGCAAGAAGGGGTGCCCCATGTGCGTGTGCAATAAGGCATGCACGTCTAGCTAAGACGTCCTCTACTGCTGGTTCAACAACTGTCGCAAACCCCTTGGCATTATGCACCCCATGGCGCGGTGGCGGAGTCTTATGACCGGGAAAATTGTGTGCGGAGGATGCCATTTTAGTACTGTAGATAGATATGTGGATGCGATTTGAGCAACTGCTTGCCCATTCCGCATGGCGTCGACTGCAACAATAGTATTTGCTCTTGCCCCAAAAAGGTTGGGGTTGAGGCGTTTCGAAGCGCAGTATATCAACCAAGAAAATTTCATTAAAAATGTGGCTATCTTCATTACTATATTCAGAGCAGTGGAGCATGCACTGTAAGCAAGCGTCCATCCCTTGTCACAAAAATTATAGTGAGTGCGCGCAAGGCATCTGAGTTTGACGACACTCTCTCCGGGAATGAAGGGTCCCGCTGAAGATTTGATAGGGCTATGCTGGCTGCCGAAGGGTGGTTTTGAACAAGACAGGGGTACCCAAAAACCTTGAGCTCATGAATCCTATACGCCATATATGTGGTAGCATCCGTGGATGCTACTCTTTCTAGTAGTTCGGGGACGGTATGATTAAATATGCGCATACATTTGATATAATGTGCGAAACTCATGGGAGTTGTTGTATGACATGAAGGTAGCCCCCTTAGCTCGCAAAGACGTACTAATGCTTATTATGTTGTCGAGCTGGTTAGGCAACTCAATCGAAAAGATACGGGTCGTCTGAATATTCAGATTTATGTTGTTGCGCTACGCGACTAGGCGTGCCAGCGTCAGCCGGTGATTGCAGCGGTGGCGGCATCAGATGTTGCCCTAGGTTCGCGCTAAGTCGCTGAAACTCCGACATGGTAAGCTCGTGTGAAGCTGCGCTCGAGCGTTCTATCGATTTGTCTATGATTCCAACTATCGAGCGGGAGCGAATTTAATCCATGGTAATATCAAGAGTATGACATGCGACATGTTGTTTACCGGGTGCATACCCAAAGATATGTGCGTGGGTTTGTCTACCGCTGCTCCGTGTTGCCGGCGCCGCCGGCTGTGCCTTCCGTTCATACATGCACGAAAGCGCTCCGAGCACTTTTCACATCGCTGTTTTTCACGTTTTCACTGCGTTTTTCGCGTGTGTACTCCTTTTTCGGCTACGTGAGGGCCCAGCACAACCATTCATCGGAGGTGCTTGTGACCGTGGAGGTGAGTCAACATATGCGAGCGCCGAGGCGGTGAGTGATGGTTACAGTAGAACTAAACGCGAAAGCGACACATGCTTCACGTAACTGCTTTACATGTATTGCCAATTAAGTATTCATGCATACCGTTCACAACCGTGAACGTACATGTACTGACAACAATGTACTATGATAAGCTGGACTACGACGCCTCGATTGTATTGGGAATCCATTGACGCCGCCCTTCCCGCGGGGTTGGGCAAGGGTGTTTTTGAAATTAAATATCGCAAGTTAAAAGAGCATTTATGGCAACGGAGGGCGCCCATGCGAGCTTTTAGGGTTTAATCAAATGAGCAACCGAGAATGCT